>VDFB02097513.1:0-40126 GCA_007258455.2 Sequoia sempervirens
TTTACATAGCCATTCTAATAACCCACAAATTGTGCCGCTTTTTCTTACCAACTAAGTTATATGACACGACCCCATCAAATTTCTTGATTTTGATGTACTTAGCCCTTTTCCTTTTCATCACTAAAGATATTTTCCTCTTTCCCATGCATAACATCATAATCTAATAAGGCCCTGACTTCAGCTCCCAAATCCTTAAAATTCTGCCACATGTTCAATCATTGCCTCTTAACCTCCTCATTTGCAAAGTAATCCGCCACTCTATTAGCTTCCTTGTAGACGTGTGATACTTTAACTTTATCAAAATTGTATAGAATAGATTTTTCTTCATCAATCTAATTATTTATCAACCAGGAGGGGGGGTCCTACCTAGGAGATAGTCAATGATGTTTTTGGAGTCCCCTTCAAGCCATAAATATTTTATATTCAAATTATGAGCTACCTTTAAAAATTGAAAATATCCTATAGCCTCTGCCACATGGTTGGTTTGATGACCTAGGGAAATGGCCATAACCACCATAAAGTTACCATTTGAGTACCTTAGCACATCTCCACTTCCGGCCATCCCTGGATTTCCCTTCGCAGTGCCAACAAAGTTGGCTTTAGACTAGCCATTAGGAGGAAAGGTCCAACACATACTCTCCCTTCTTTTCTTTAAGTTACAAAGTCATAGAAAATTTCACATGCTTGACATGTACGTTGGAGAAGAATTTGAGTTCATGAGAAATTCAGTATCATCCAAAATTATTTCATGTATTTTTTATTAGTTGTTGTATTTATTGTGTGTTTTTTATAATTTTGGTGAGTTGTTGCAGGAAGAAATTTTTAAATTGCATTTTTGGCTAAGTGAAGACTTCATCTCATAGAGGAGCTGAGTACCTCTAGGTCAAATTTGAGGAAATTCAACAAGAAATAGAGATTTTATGGCTGATTAGAAGTTTTTACACCACTAGGAACCAACCAAAGTTTCATGGTGTTTCAAGAAACATTATAAATTCTAATAAGATATTTGTTCCTAAATCTACTCTGATTAGTTCATAATTATATTATGAGGGACAATATTTCTATTTCTTTCTATGCCTCAACAAGAGTTGAAGACTCAATGCTTTTGAGACTTCCTAAGATGATAGGAACCCCTCAATATGGTTCTTGGTTTTGAGTCCCCTCATAACCCATGACAAGGCTAAGGATTTATTTCCTACTTAGGGTGGAACCTCTGAAAAATATAAATTTCACCTGATCTTGGTGCTTGGTTCCAAGTTTCCTCAAAACCCCCAAAATAGTGCTAGGAGTAGATTTCCCAATGGGGATGAAATTCCCAACACAAAACTAAGGGCTCCTAGTTTCCATTAGGTCCAAAACCTTGGACATAGATCCAAAGAAAGATTAAGGTACCACATTCCTAATGGGGATGGAACCTCTATAATGGCACTAAATGTGTTAGTTCCCAATTGATTCAAAACAACACATGGATAAAGGTACTAGTTTTTAATGGGATCCAAAAACCTAATGAGAAGGCCAAGGAAGAAAAGTTATAAAATAAAACTTAGTAGGAAACACTAATGAAGGGTGGACAATTTGTTGTCCCCACTAGAGTGGAAGACTCTAACTAAGGATAATTTATATATCGTATGAAATGATGGGGAGATGAAAAAATTGTATTAAGGTGATGGTTGAATTACCATGGCACATGGAATACATATGAGAAGGAAAGGTGAGTGTTTGGGACCCTTTTTTGGTATTTTCTAGATTATAGTAGAGATAACAAGGCTGAAAAGAATATAATCACATTATGTAATTTTATACTCCTGTATGCTACAAATAAACAAAATAATTTAAAGTTCCTTTTTTGACTAAATGAATTTGTAATTGTTAATTATGGAATCTGGATGATTGGGTTTCCTTACAAGGTTCTCTATTCTTGAAACAACTATATTTCTTTCAAGAATGGGAAGACTTCTTAGATATTTCTTTGTATTTTCTCTTCATAATGAGAGGAATATTGTTTGATAGTATTTGAAAATATATAGCACTCAATATTAGAAATAAACCATCACTATACAAAAAACTTCTTTGAGGGGGGTTGCATGGTCCCTCTTCTTCTCTCTTATTATGGGGACATTTTTCTCACATGAGGTATTTTCCTTACCATAATTTAAGAGATCATTTTCCTATAAGATGTTCTCCCTTTTCTTAAATTTTTACAAATTCATTTATATAGTGGTACCTAACATTCCTCATCATTACAGCTCTATTTGGTCTGTATGTTAAAGATTATTGGTTGAATGGAAAATGGGTGGAATTGAATCTTGTTAGTCAGGCTCTTGCTCTGTTTCACTAATCCTTGTTGGCTGTTAGACTTTGCCATGATTAGTTGGAAGATCGTCTTGTTTGGACCGATGAACCCTCAGGCAATTATTTTGCTTCGTTGGCTTTTTCCAAGCTGTCTTTTGTCGAGGACCCTCCTCCCTTCTAGTCGAAGGCTTAGTTCAAACACCTGGTCCCTAAAGTCAACATCTTCTTCTGGATTCTTCTCCAAAATAAAGTGCTCACGGTTGATAAACTTTGCAAGCGTGGCTTTCAAATACCCAATAGATGTTATCTTTACAAGATGGAAGCTGAGTCAGTATGTCACTTATTTCTTCATTGTCCTTTTGTTGCCTTGATTTGGGAAAAATTCCTGTTACTGGCAATTATCTTGGGTTTTCCCTTTGTTAATTGAAGACTTCTTTATACAATGGAAAATCCTGATACGCAATCCTGCTCTTGGGAAACTATGGAATTTTTCTTTCCCTCATATCACCTGGGGCCTATGGAAGGAACAAAATAATAGAATCTACAGAGATAAAGAATCTTCGGTGGCCATTGTGTTTGATAAAATAATTATATTATTGAAAGAAAATTTCAATACTATCCCCCAGAAGGTTGGAAATACCGAGAAAGTGGCTTGTTCATCCTATGATCTCATGGTAGCCAAGGAATGGAATATTAATCTTGATATTTCCTGTGTCCATAAACATGCTAAAAAGGATAGGGAGGGTGTCTGTTGGAATTTTCCACCTAATGGTTGGATCAAAGCCAACTTTAATGGGGCGGCTAAAGGTAATCTTGGGGCGGCGGGTTGTGGCAGAGTCATAAGGGATTCTTTTGGAAATTTCCTCGGTGCGACTGCCACTCCCCTTGGTTCTCAAACCAATCATCTTGCTAAGGTTGTTGGAGCTTTCAATGTTATAAATTTGGCTCATAGTCTGAATTTTAAAAACCTTTGGCTTGAAGGGGATTCTAAAAATATAATTGAATGTCTTTTAGGTAGGTCCCCCCCCTCATGGACCATAAAGTCTTAGATTGATGAGGCTATTTCAACTTTAGCTAAGTTTGATAATATAAATATTTCACACACTTATAGAAAAGCCAATGTTGTGGCAGAATTTTTTGCTAATGAAGGGGTTAAAACTAAAGGATAGTGCACTTGGCTGAATATTAGTGATTTAGGTGCTAATGTTCGTGCCTTATTGAACTATGATGCTTCACATGGGAAAGATGTGTGTCATCTCATTAATAATGATTGAACGAGGAAATTACATCACTATCATTAGATTGTATGGGACTGAGCCAATTTACTTATCCTGTAAGTTCGTTTGGAATGCTTTGTGGGCTCACTAGTTTGGCGGGACCATTTTGAGTCAAGATTTCATTTTTGTCTACTTTATTGTGCTTGCTAAAATGGGAGGAGAAAGAAAAATAGTTGAGTCGGAGAGCTTTGAGATGCACACAAGAAACATTAAAGCATGGAATAAAGTCAAAAGTGGGGGTTTACTCCTTTTTCTGGAAAAACTCCATGGGTCTAATCGGGGAGCTACAAAGCATTTTGAGAGGAATTGGGAAAATGGGGAATTAACCCTTTTTGGTAGGAAAGTCCAGCTCGATGAAAATCTTATAGCTAAAGTGACTAGCATGTCCACTAAAGGACACAAATTTTTTAGGGATATGGTTTTCTCTGATGAAGTTGTGGTCAGATTTCCAAAGAAAGATAAGGAAAGATTGAAATTGGTAAAAATTTCTAATAGTTTCTTTGAGGTTGACACCATTAAAGCTCTCTGGAGAAAGGTGCTTCATGTCATCATGAAGTATATAACTCTGGATGGTCATTTCACTAGGGCCTATGGCTATCACTTTTCCTTGCTCAACCATTTTCACTATAAGGTCAGGGTTTCTCTTCCCCACTATATTCTCTGTTCTTTAAGAAAGAGTCTGGATGACCATAAGAAAAACCCAAAAAGATATCCTATCTTGCATACTGGTTTGATTAGGTTAATCGTTGAACATTTTCAAAATATTTTCACCCCTGATAAGTTGGTCGCTTCCCTAGAGTCTAAGGAGGATGATATTGAACCTAGCTGTTTGGGGAATTTTCCCAATTTGAGCCCGGTTAGGATGGTCCTGAGTCTGCCCTCTGTTAAGGCTGGCAAGAAAACTCTAACCCACAATCCCCAATCTATTCAAACCTGCCCTGCGTTTAAGCCTAGAAGCTCGACTATCAAAACCCTTGTCTCTTATTCTAAAGACTCTCCTGAGTCTGAGGATTCAGGTGCTAACATTATTTTGGCCTCTGTTGTCCCATCATCGGATAAAGATGTTAGAATTGGATCCCTTGGAGCCTCTGAACCTGCAAAAAATTGCTTCATTCTTGATAGGGAACCCTCTGCTGACTACTTGGATATAGCTAGGATTAATGCGATGGACCATTTTAGAATGTCGAAATGGGTTTTTCATGAAATCAATGATCTAAAAATAAAAAATTGGGCCCTCCAGAGTAAACTGGAAGAAATGAGAGATAATTTTTTTTCTTTTAGCAAGAAGAATGAAGAGCGTAAAGATCATAGTGCCAATAAAGAGATCCAAGACAATGTGGGCGAGGACAGAAGGATTGAAATAGATTTGGAAAAAATGAAAAATACTGTGAAAATAATTGTTGAACAGAACAATAGGATGGCAAGACATAATGTCGTCATTATCAACGCTATGACTGAAAAATTGGACAAAACTCAACATGGGTCCTTGGTGGTTGACTTGGAAGAGGTGAAAGATAAAAACCAGGAAGAGGACATTGGGATTTCTAAGAGAACCAGAGCCAATCTGAAAAGGAAGGCACCTCCTACGCCACAGATGATTCAAACTTTCAAGAAAGGGGTTCAGGATATGCAGGACCTAGAGGCAGAGACCGAGTCTGTTCTAAAGACTCTGGGTTATTTGTTGCTAGTTTTTTGATTGAATTTCTTGGTCTTTTGTGGTTAGCTATTGCTTTTTCTGGTATTTTCCTTTTTAGCAACCTATTTTTTCTGTTGGACTTTTATGTCCTCTTTCTTATGTTGTAAACTTGGTGGTTTCGGGTCCCTGTTAAACCCATTTTTTCCTTTATCAAAAACATTCCTCATCATTACATCTTTACATTTGACACATTCTGACTAAGTTGCACTTAGGTTGGTTGTTGGTGCAAGTGTGATATATTACCTAAATGATAATATCTATCGGGTGTTATTCACACTATTTTAATTAAATATAATTAGGGTCATATTACAATGTTACCACTTATGTCTCAAGACATAATATTAAGACACATATCATAATATTATATTATTATATGTCTCGCATTGGTAAATAATCAAGGTCTTCTTGTTCTTATAAGAATAATCAAATCATCTACACATGTTATCCATTTGCATCCTTTGATATAATATAATTCTTCTCTAATTATTATTCTCACTTTTTCTTTTATTGAAAATTCTAAATATTTTGTGGCTATCTCCATAGTCAAATCTTATATAGTATACATTTAATGTCATAAATATTATGAAGCAATAGATAGGAACCCATTACTTTCAAGAGGAGATTCAACCTTATATAGTATAATATAATAAATAATAGGATCACACCACCAAAAGGAAAAGATACAACCCTATATATTCATAATTATATATAGATAGAGATCCATATCAAGTGAATTTTGAGTAGCACATGAAAATATTTATTGTAGAACCTTCACTACAATTTTTTCTCTTTAAAAAATTACATATTATAATAAATTTAATGATACATCTATATATCTTATAAACCTAGTATTTAATATATTTTCATCGATGTAGCATAGAAAGTGAAATCCCTTCCCATGGATAAACAAATAGCAATTCTATATTTTAACAGCATACCTAAAGGTTCACCCATGATGAAACCCATGAAAGAGGATTTAAAAAATGTGTGTCTACCTATCACCAGGGAAGTTAGATATAATGAAACTTAATTGGAATTATTTCATACCACTAAACATGGAGTTAATCATTTCAATTAATTGGCTTTATATATTCATAATAATCTTAATTCTAGAAACAAATAATAGTAAATCACAAGGAATCATGTTGCAAGTATGTTATTTTCCACAAATTAATATATTCATATAATACATACATATGATAGGAAGATAAGGGAATCAATATTTTTGAACTTTCTCTGTAGGGACAAAGAAAATATGGAAGCTCAATATCAATGGTGGCTATATTCTATGCATTAAATAATAGATAGAATCCAAATCATGGGGCCTTAATGGCATTGAATGTGAAACTAGGAAACAAAGTAATCTATCATTTCATGGTCAGAAAACTCATTGTGTGGATACTTACCATCTAATTAAGAGCTTATCTTGTACAACAATATTCCCTATTTATATATTTTTTATCTTTTTATTAGTTTGTGTAAAAATGATGTGTTTCCTACAACACATAGTTATATTTTTCTTTAGAGACAATCTCCCTCAAGAAGAGATTTTCTTGTGGTTAGGTTGGGAGAGAATTCAGACAAAAAGATATAATGTGTTGATCATTTAGTTTTATCTACCCCTTAATCTTATTTTTATGTCATTTTTTATGATATTCAAATATATGTACATATTCCATGTTCTGTGTGTTATTTCCCATCCAAGGTGATAATCTTATAATCATGGTTATTTTCCTCTCCATTTATCAAAAAATAATTTATCATATTAAGATATAAAAAATCACTTGACCTATAACAAATTAAATAATAATATACATATTTAATGTTGACCTTTATTATAAGATAAATTATTGCGTAATTAACATGGTGATTGACCAAACATTAAACAAAAAATCCATTCAAATTCCTATTATTATTTTTTCTCATAGATAATCCTAGAGTTTTCACATAAAAAAATAAATTTCTATCTTCTTATTTAACTAAAATATTTATTATAAGAAGTTAATATTTAAATAAATTTGTCTATGATTTTTAGTTTCAAAATTTGAAAAACACTTAAAATCTATTTTTACTTAAACTTTGTTTGTGGTGGTTATTTTGTTTTACAAGCATTTAATCACTTTATTGAATATTTATTATTGTAACTGTTAATGTTTAATTGATTAGTGATTTCTTACATATTGCTAATAATGAGTATTAACACTAACTACAATATTATAATTTAATTAAATCATATTTAACACAAGTGATAAAATTTATCTATTGAGTTACTAAATTATAACTTTATAGATATAAATTAATATTTGATAAAAATAATAATCATATCATATAATTTAAGAGGTGATTAAATGACAAAAAAAATAAAATATTATGATCATAACATTGTCAGCTTTTTTTTTTTACTCTGTCTATATATTGATATTAATATGGGTTAACATAAACATTTTAGGATTCTTTTGTAATCACAATATGTAACAACATATAACTTGTAATTATTTTACTAAGGAACAATGATTATCAAAGAACCAACTTTTTTTTATTTTAATGTAATAAAATGCCTGCTTTTATCTGCAAGAAAAATTCTAGGTATAATATTAGTAAATGAAAGGAAAGATAGAGACCTTCACTTAACAACAAACCAAAAAAAAATTTAAAAAAATGGAAATGTGAAATGTCAGAAGTCAATTTCACACAAACTGATATAAAGAATAATAAGAGTAGTAAATTTTCACATGCAATCCACGACATTCTCGCTCTATGAAAGTTCTTTGAAAGGAAAACGCCAGAAACTGGGCTGTCAATCTTGTCTTGTGTGTTATGAAAAAGAAACGATAGAGAATAATAGGCAAATGCAGGCTCAGGACCCAACCCACTACCTTCACTCTTATCGGATCACGAGCTTAACATACTAGTCGCCCACGATGCACTGAAGCCATAGCTGGCAATAAAGCTATCCAGCAATATTTTAGGATTTTAGCAGCGAGAAGAAAGAAAAACGTTGATCTTACTAGGATTTGATGTTTTTGTCCCCTCCAATTCCCAGGGCTTATTTATTTGGAGTGAAGGCTTTTGGTCACACCACATCAGACCTACTTACCTCAGCTTTATTTGGAAATAAGGTCTTTCTTCTATCATACTTTCTTGCATTAATGTTTATATCCACCGCCTGCAAGAAGTTTGTTTAGATTTTGTTTTATACATATTTGTCCCTGTCACGAAATTCCACTAAATTGTGTAACGTTTAGTTCGGTGATTGCAGGAATGACTTACAAAATGCCGGCTTTCCGTATGTTGATTGTTCTCCTAGTACGTATTTCGTAGCCTTCTTTTACCAGTAGAAATATAACTTGTTAATCTTTCAGCAGATAGCATGTTGGATGCTGGACTTGATGACAAAATATTAACGTCTGCTGTTTTTGTTGTTTTCGGCAGTGTGTGCTTGTCAGCGAGGCCACCAATTTGCAGGATGAATGGGTTTGTCCCGCTTTAAGTTACTGGAACCACAAGCTGCCCAACACATCAATTCCTAATGCTCTACGAGAAGTTATCTGTCCTCACAACATAGCAGATCATCTGTTTGTCAAAAATATTCAAGATGTTAAAGCAGGAGATGTATCCATATATAGTCATAAGTACAATACACCTCAAGTAGCAGATGTATCCATCTATAGTCATAAGTATACTGCAGCTGGAGTAGGAGATGTGTCCATCTACAGTCATAAGTATATTGCACCTCAAGTAGGAGATGTATCCATATATAGTCGTAAGTATATTGCACCTCGAGTAGGAGATGTATCCATCTATAGTCGTAAGTATATTGCACCTCGAGTAGGAGATGTATCCATCTATAGTCATAAGTACTACCAAGCAACAGATAGGAACCCATTACACCGTGGAGGAGATGCAACTCTATATAATCGCAAGTATGCGATTGATAGGGATTCATCACCCCAAGGAGGAGACACAATCCTAGACAGGGATCCAAATCAAGGAAATGTTGAATACCATAGGAAATTATTGGTGGCAGATCCATTATTGTCAATTTTCTTCTTTGAGAAAGATTTGCATATTGGAACCAATCTGATGGTCCATCTAGAGATCCTGAAAGCCCAATCTTCAGCATATTTCCTTCCACGTACCATAGCTAATCAAATCCCCTTCTCATTGGAGAAGCTAGTGGTAGCTCTAGATGTGCTCAACATACCTCAAGGTTCCGACATGAGTATTGCCATGGAAGAGGCTCTGAAAAAATGTGAGAGTCCAGCTATCACTGGGGAAACAAGATATTGTGCTACATCAATGGAGTCAATGATAGACTATAGTACTGCAAGAATTGGAAGTAATCATTTGAGTGTATTGATTACAGATCTTCCCAATACTTTCAATTCTGAAAATCAGCAATACTCTGTCACTGCTATGGTTGCTAAAAGCAATTCTAGTTCCAAGCATGTCATTTGCCACAGCTTAATATATCCATATGCTATATACATGTGCCATGAGGCTAAAGGCACCAAGATTTTTGAACTTTCTCTGCAAGGCGAAGGGACATATGGAACGTCAATACCACTGGTGGCTATATGTCATGCAGACACTAGTGGGTGGAATCCAGAGCACGCGGCCTTCATGGCACTGAACGTGAAACCAGGCGAGGAAGCAATTTGCCATTTCATGCTTGAAGGAACCATTGTGTGGCTACTTGCCAACTAATTCAGAGCTTGTCTTTTACATACTTGTTGCTTGTTTATGTTTAGCTCCTTCATCAATCCTTGTATCTGTTTGTCCCAGGATGTAGTTGTGTTTCTTAAATATGCACTTGTTTCTCTCTCTTTAAAGTCGAACTCCTTCCAGAAGAGCTTACCTTATGGTTACTTAGTGCTGAGAGGGTTCAAAATAAAGTGTACTTGTACTAGTTGTTCGCTTTCAGCTCCTCCTCACTCTTATTTCTATGTCATGTTTTATGGTATTGCAATATCTATACCTATTTCTGTATTTTATTGATAATATGAGTAATATATATTTTTATGGTGTTTGTTGTATATGGTCATTTTTTTTATTAAGCTATAAAGACAATAATTTATGAAATTAAAACATTAAAAATCATTTAATCTATAATAAGTTAAAAAAAAAAATGTTATATTTAATATTTATTTTAATTATGAGATAAATTATGGTTTAAATTGACATAATGATTATTCAAATATGAAAAGAAACTATTTATACAAATTAGTGCTATTACTTTTTATATAGATAAGTTTAATGTTTAAACACAAAATATTTATTTTGGATCTTTTCTTAGATCACTAACAATAAATATTTCAATACTTAAATAAATTTGTTTATTATTTTTAGTTTTTTTTCTTTTAAAAATAATTTAAAATTTAATTTGACCTTTTATTTGAGTAAAAAGAATGGTGTTTGTTTTACATTATTCAAATTTAAAAAATTAGTTAATATAAAATTTGATTGTAATTATCAATATCTAATTGATTAGTCATTTCCTACATATCATTAATAATCTTTTTTAAATTGAAGTATTATATAATAAATTATATTTAAAATAAATGTTAACTATATTTAAAATAAATGTGAAGTATTATATTGAAGTATTAATTATATGTAGGTCCAAGGTTCGACTCACGCTGGCTAGATTAAAATGGAGGAGTCCTGTTGCGGGCTTGGGGCTTCTCCCCAGGGGGATTAGTTTTGCCTTGGCTTGCCCCACCAATACTCCAACTTAGCAAAAAAAGTAAGCCCCAAGCAAGGGTTGGTGGGAATCAATGGGCCTTGGTTGGAGATACCTCCTGTGCAATTAAAAAAAATAAAAATGTTAACTTTTTTCTTCCAAATTACTAACTTGTAACTTTATGTATATCAATTAGTATTAAATTAATAAAAATAACTATTTAATATAATTTAGAAGGTAACCAAAATATTTGAGGTGAAGTTTCTTTCATTGCTAGAGTGCATAGAAACATATGGCTTCCAATAAATTAATTGTGCCACACCCATATTTTAGCATGTGGATACAATTCAACCATTTAAAAAAAACTCTTCATTAAACTAATTGACATATATTTTTTATTGAAATTTCTATTGTGCGCACATGGGAACATTGCAAAAGAAATATTACAATACACATGGCATCGAGAAGGTGGAGAGGGAAATGAAGTTGAAGGCAAGTGTAGTGTACTAGGTTCACTCACTCTAAATTAATGGTTGACTAATTGATTTAGGTATTTTGTGAAAGGAACACCTTGAAGAACATCTCCAAGAAGAAATCTCTTAGGGCCTCTATGTGAGTGGTGTTGGTTTAGTCTAGTTGACCTAAAAACAAACTAGTTCAATAGAATTTTGAAAGTCATATTTAAATAATACTTTGTTGAATAATTCAACCCACTCATTTAGTGGATACTAATTCTCAATTTTAGGGTTACTTCACAATTATTTAAATTAATAGCCCAAGTAAATTCTTTGAGATTCTTAGGTAGAATTTAAGACAATGAATTTCAAAAGTGACTATATTGACTAAGATGACTAGGGAAAAAACTTTGAATTAAAATGTGTTTAATAAAAACTATTTACTTTTTTTTATTTTGGGTTAACACCTATTTATTACCTTAGGAAGAAATTTTACCTGAAACTTGGGAAAGGACCACTTATGTATTGAGGAAGGATTATCTATCACGTACTTGATCAATACTATCCTTCTAATTATGTTGATTTAAATCCTCATATACAATCTCATGAGAGAGAGAATATCAATTTATGTAAGCCTAGAGTACATTAGATAGTTCTTCCCATCATGTTATTCTTTCTAAAAAAAGAGAATAATAAGATTAATATATTAAAATTAGAAGGTATTACTACCACCACTCTCAATAATTTTACCTCTGTCTTTAAGCACAACATTTTTTGTATCATTTGCATTATTTTGATTTTCACACTTAAGCATTATTGTTCTATTTATAATATCTAATAAATAATACTTAAAATTAATATATTTTGTATTAGTTTTGTTTTTAAATTCTAGTTGAAAACCATGTTTCTAGTAAATCTAACACTAACTTTTCATATTGCTTAGCTGGAAAGAGGGAAGCTAACAGTGTGGTGGATTACTTTGTGAATGAGGCGGCAAAGAGGCAAGGATTGAACATGTGGCAAAATTTTAGGGATTTGGGAGCTAAAGTTAGGGCCTTATTAGATTATGATTTTACACATGGGAAAGAGGCAAATATATTTAATGATTAAAGGGAAAAGGGCTAAGTACATCAAAATCAAGAGATTTGATGGGGTCGTGTCATATTACTTAGCTGGGAAGAAAAAGTGGCACGCTTTGTGGGTTCATTAGAATGGCTGCGTAAAATTGCAATAGGTTTTCGGCCCTGGTAGAGTCTATAGTGAGGTGCAAACGAAAATGGGGGGGACAGGAAAAGAGTCGAGCCAAATAGCTATGAGGTGCACATGAGGAATGCTAAAGTCTGGAAATAGGTTGTGAGAGGTGGTTTGGTTCCATTTCTGGAAAAAATTCATGGGCCTAATACTATGGCTATGGACTATTTTGAGAAGAACTAGAACAATGGAGAAATAATTCTCTTTGGGAGAAAGATGAAACTGGATGAGCAAATTATAGTATAGGTGACTGGAATGTCCACTGAGGGTGTGAAGTTTTATCGCGATAGAAGGTTTCTTGATGAGGCAGTAATCAAATTCCCTAAGAAGGAAAAGGAGAAAATGAAACTGGTCAAAATTTTCAACAGCTATTTTGAAATAGACACCATCAAGGCGCTATGGAGAAAGGTGCTTCATGTCATAATGGAATATATTACCCTAGACGAGAGATTAAGTAGAGTTTATGGTCATCATTTTGCTATCCTTAACCACTTCTGCCATAAGGTACAGATTTCTCTGCCTCATTATCTATTCTGTTCGTTGAGCATTAGCCTTGAGGACCACAAGAAAAAACCCAAGAGATACCCTGTTCTTCATCCTGGTCTTATTAGCTTAATATATGAACACTATCAAAGTTTGTTGGCTTTATCCAAACTGGTTGCCTCCACAACCTCTGAGGACTATGAAATAGACAATGGTGGTTCAGAGAATCAGGTTAACCAGGATAGAATTATTGAAGCCCACCTGTCCCCTGTGTTGTCTAGTAAGAAAACCCAGCTTAGTAAACCCCAGCTTGCTAAAGCTAACCGTAAGATCTACCTCAGCTGCCTGGTTCCCTTAAAGAATCCCGCTCTCAAGGGCCCCCCTACCGATAAGTTGGTTTCCTACTCTGTAGACTCTCTAGAGGACAAAACTGAGAACCCTGAAGCTAGCAGAAACTCTGTCTAACCCTCCTGCCTCTTTCAGAGTTAATGGTACCAGATTTATGAGCTCCCCTAATCTGGATGATGTTAACCTCATTTTAGAATGGGTTCAATTTGGAGATATTCTTGCCTCTGCCAGAAGTGGTGTTGGTGACATTTTTAGGGTTTTGAAATGGGCCTATCAAGAAATTAATGATCTTAATAAAAAAAATAGGGTTCTAAATAGAAAGTTGGAGGAACTGGAATTGAAGTTGTCCACTCTTAGCAATGAAGAAGGAAAACAGAAAAAGAACAATATTGGAACATGATAAGATGACATTGAGGACAAGTATAAGACTCTAGAAGCTGAAATTGTTAAAATAAAAAATAACATGAAAACTATTGTGGAACAAAACCATAAAATGGCTAGGCACAATTCCATTATCATCAATGCAATGTTTGAAAAGTTGGAGAAGTCGCAACAGGGCTCGCTGATTGCTGATCTGGAAGAGGACAAGGATAAAAGCAAGAACGAGGACCAAGGTATATCGAAAAGGACCCGTGCCAACCTTAAGAGGAAAGCGCCTCCTACTACCCAAATGGTCCAAATGTTAAAGAGGGGGGTTTAGGAAATGAATGACTTGGAAGTTAAGATTGCAAAAAAATTAAAGTCCCAAGTTTAGGGGTAAGTGCACAAAGTTGAGTCCACGAAACGTGGAAGTTTTTTCCTTAGGCAAAAAAATGAATTCGGCTTGCAAAAAACGGGATCCCGTTTAGCTTCGGGATCCCGAGCCTAGGTTTAAAAAACGGATCCCGTTTTTGGAAACAGATCCTGCCAAAATTTCCATTTTTGGAAATTTTTCAAACGGATCCCGTTTTGAAAATTTTCCAAAACGGAAATTTCCAAAATTGAAAGTTTTAAAATGGGATCCCGTTTTGAAAAATTTCCAAAATGGAAACTTCCAATTTTTGAAAAATTTCCATTTTCGAAAGTTTTCAAAACGGGATCCCGTTTTGAAAACTTTCCATTTTTGGAAATTTTCAAAATTGAAGTTTTACAAAACGGGATCCCGTTTCATAGAACCATAAAAATGGTTTTTTATGAAACGGATCCCGCTTTTTAATGAAACGATCCCGTTTTTTAAATTATGAATTTTGAGCGGGTTTTTGGCTTGTTTTTTGGTTCGGGAAATGGCTTGGGGACCCGAACCTAAGCTTTGGACCTAGTTTGACCTTAACTTGAAGGGCCTGTTAATGTCACAGAAAATAATGACTTTGGACATATGTTTGAAGACCTATTTTGCAGAATTTTTTTACAAAATTAAAACCCATTATAGATGAGACAAGCAGATTCCAAATATGTAAATTTTTTATAATTTGATTATTTTTCCTATTTTTCAATTAATTTCTAATGAAACTAGTCCATAAACTTGAATTATCGTTTTTTTAGTATTTTAATAACTTTTGATCAACATAACATTTTGATCTAACGGATTGCACGAGAGCAAACTTCGTGCAATTGCTCAGCTTTAAAAAAAAAAGAATCAAAAAATGATAAGTTTAGGTCATCTTATGCGTGTCGTACACGACGATTTTTCAAAATGACAAATATGCCTAATAAATATTTAATAAAAAAAAAATATTCAATAAAAAATTATAAAAAAATATTAAAAGCAAGCTTTAGTGAGTCACAAATCTTTTCCCAAAAGGATTTAGAAAAATATGATAATTTAGGTCAAAATATGGATGTCGTACACATGCATGGTATGGTATAAAAAAGTGACTTTTAAACTGTTGTTTTTATAAACGCCTATTGAAACTCAATTTTTACAATCTGGGTATTGAAATAAATTACATATTTGGAAACTAGACTCCGAGTACTACATTTTATGATTAGTGAATTTTTTGAAGATTCCATCTCTAAGTGCTTCAAATTTTAAGTTCAAATGTGTCAAATTCTAAAAATCAGGGAAAACACTTCCACTTTTTGGCCAAAAAGTGGACTCAACTTCTTGCACACACCCTTAGTTGCTGCTGGCGTTTTGTCTAGTCTTTTTGGGTCTTTTTTGTGGCCCTTGCTGGCTTTTTTCATGGCTGTGTCTTTGTCATTTTGCTGTTTCCTTTACAGTCTTTTTGCTTATGGTGACTTTGATGATCTTATCTTATGTATGTAAACTTTGTTGTTTCAGGTCCCTCTAAAACCTATTTTTTCCTCTTTCAAAAATATTAACTTTTCATATATAAAAGACTTGGGAGATGTCATAAACTAAAATTATTTGTTTTATAACATCTTTATCATTACAAATAAAAGTGTATTTAAATGTGTTAGATATACGACTTGCATGCCTAGTTTTAATATTTTACTTGATTTAAAACAAAAATAATGGTAACACTATAAATATTGTAAGGGAAATCTTGCATCACCCAAAAATATTGTATTTTCTCTTTTTTGTAGTTCCCTTAGTTGTATTAGGGCCCATGGCGACTCATGTAGTCTTTGGGATAGTTAGAAGTTTGAAACAACCACAAATAGTCACCTACTATTTTTAGTAAGTCGACCTATTCAGGTCATATGGACATGAAAATTGACCCCAAGGAGTGAAATTGGAAAATAAGATTTTTGGCATAAGAATCATCTCAAAATCTTGTACCATTTGGAAGATACTGAATTTTTCATCCTAGGGAAAAAAAATTTCTAATGAAGTTTAAAAATGAAAATTGAGGCCCTTTAGAGCCCCAGAATAGGGTGCAAAATCTCTAATCTTTTAGATCTGGAAAGCAATGGCTATAGATCTCTTCATGAGCTTTCCAACAATATATTGCAATTGAAAAATGTAAAAGTCGTATCAAAAGCTATGGCCCTAAGAAGCTACCCCACTAAAAAGTGGATTTCATTAAAATATCTTCCTAGGTAAGAAATCAAATGGAGGGACTTTTGGCACCAAAACAAAAGGGAAAGCTACACTTTGTAGAACATTCTAGAGTGGTTATTGGGTAAAATAAAATTGTTAAGTGGGGGTTGTAGAAGGTGGCTCCATTAGTGCAGATTGTGGCTTCGAATAAATTTTTTTTTTTATAGACTTGATTTTGTTGTAATGAATCAAGCCCATGAGGCTATATCATGTAAGTTTTGAATTTATAATTTCATTTTCTGAAAATAATGAAAAGTGAGATAATTTTTTTATCTCACATCTTTTGTGTTGGTATCTATTGTTGTGATTTGTCTGGGTTTCGGGTGGTGTGGCCCTCATCAAGTGGTATCAGAGCGGGTTATCCTGAGTGGGTAAACAAATCACCAAATGTGAGGCAGTTTTCATTAGGACTTGTGGTTGTGGGTCTGTGAGAAAAGATGCCTCCATAACGAAACCATGGTGGAAGAAATGTTGAGGTAACAAAAAAGGGTTTTAAAGTACTCTAAAGACAAGTTCAAGCATTTTAAGAGGAGCTACATAGAGGTGTTCATGTCAGATGATGAGATGAAAATTAGGATGAGGCTGAAGATGAGGATCCATTCAAAGAGGAAGCATAGGATGTAATGGATCCTAGAGAAGTCAAATGGATTAGGCTCATTTTCAAGATTGGAAAGAGGCTGAAGATAGAAGTTTCTAATTTTTTCAAAAACCTAAATCCAGAGGAGTTGATCGATTGGATAAATGAAATGGAGGAGTAATTTGAGTATGAGGAAATAGAAGACCCAGATAGGGTCAAATTTGCAAAGGCATAATTGAAATGCCATGCTAGCATATGGTGGAATGAAGTTCAGTTGGAAAGAAATAGAAAAAGAAAAGAGAAAATAAAAAGATGGGATCAGATGGTGGAAAAATTGAAAAGATGGTTCATTCCTGGGGACAACAAGTTGGATTTGTTTAAGAAGATACAAGGGTTGAAACAATTAGGAAAATATGTTATGGAGTATATAGAAGAATTTTATCGAGTCTTGATCAGAACAGATCATTCTGAGGCCAACGAGGAGAAAGTTTCTTGTTACATAGATGGGTTGAAGCCGAGCATTCAAGAAGAACTGAGTTTGGTGAGAATATCTACCATTGAAGATGCATATAAATTTTCTTTGAAGGTAAAAGAGAAGTTGAGTAGAAGGTTTGAAAGTAAGAAAAGTGGTGGAGGTCATGGTAGAAGGACTAGTGGATGGTCATATGGAGGTCAAAATGAAGATCAAAATAAGAGCAAAGGATCTAATAGCATCCCAAAATAGAAAGGAGATAACACCTATCATCATCGTGATCATAATAATGGAAACCAAAGAGGAAGAGGAAGATATGGATGAGGACTAGGGAGAGGAGGCTTTAATGCAACCTAGTTTGAGTGTGGAGAAGGACATAGGGCATATGAGTGTCCTCAACATCAAGGAAGGACAAATAGAAGAACTAAGGGTAATGCATGAGTAGCACATGTAGATGAAGATGTTGATTCTTCACATTACAAGGATGTAGAGAGAGGAGAGGTTTTTGTTTCTAGAAGAGCCTTGCTGAATGAGGAGAAAGAGCCAACTCAAAGGAAGAATTTATTTTGCACCAAATGTAAGTGTGAAGGTAAAGTTCGCAATGTTATTATCGATGGAGGTAATACTGAGAACCTTGTTTCAAAAGAGATGGTTAGTAATTTTTAGTTGGAGAGAAGAAGGCATCCAAATCCATTCCAAATTTTTTGGTTGGAAAAGGACCATAAAGATTTGGTAAATGAACAATGTCTCATAATGTTCAAGGTTGGAAATTACCATGATGAGGTATTTTGTGATATTATGCCTATGGATGTTTGTCATATGTTGTCAAGTAGATCGTGCAAGTTGGATTGGTGAGTAGTACATGATGGACATGAAAACACCTATTCTTTGACCAAGGATGAGTTTGTCATGAGTTGAATCCCTTGAAAGAGGCAGAAGAAAAGGTATGCAGTAATGCAAGAATTTGTTTGATTGATGGGAGAAAGTTCCTAGAAGGAATGATGCATGAGAATATGTGTTTTGCATTGATCCCTAGAATTGATAAAGAAGATACTATTGAGGTACCTATAGAGGTTTTAGATTAGTTGAATGAGTTTCAAGCTATTATTTTTTATTATGTACTTGAAGGTTTTCCTCGAGTAAGAAAGATTAGTCATCAGATGGACTTGATTCCTGGAGCCAATTTTTCAAATAAGGAAGCTCATCGCATGACTCCAACAGAGAGTGAAGAGTTGAACAAACAAGTGCAAGAGTTGTTGCAAAATGGATTGATTAGAGAGAGTTTGAGTCCATGTGTAGTACCTATAGTATTAGCACCAAAGAAGGATGGGGAATGGTGGATGTGTACAAATTCTAGAGCCATCAACAAGATCACCATCAAGTACATATTTCCCTTTCCGAGAATGGATGACATTATGAATTATTTGAGTGGAGCTAAGTACTTGATGAAGATAGATTTGAATAGCGGATATCACCATATCCAGATTAGAGAAAGAGATGAATGGAAGACAACCTTCAAAACTAAGGAGGGCTTGTATGAGTAGTTAGTCATGCCTTTTGGGCTAATCAATGCTCCAAGCACATTTATGCGGCTTATGAATGAGTTATTGAAATAATTATTTGGAAAATTTGTTATTGTTTATTTGGATAATATTTTGATTTTTAGTAAGGCATTGGAGGAGCACTTGATGCATATCTGAGGAGTTTTTTAGAAGCTAAGGGAGGAGAAGTTGTTGATTAATTTGAAGAAATGTATTTTTATGAAGAGAGAGTTGGTGTATCTAGGATTCGTTGTCTGAACAGAGGGTCTTAAAATGGATCCAGAGAAGGTGGCATCTATCATTGAATGGCCGACCCTAAGGAGTGTCACAGAGGTAAGATCCTTTCATGGTCTAGCAAGCTTTTATACAAAGTTTATTAAGAATTACAATAGTATTTGTGCACCTCTAACTGAAGCAATGAGAGGGGATATAGAAGAGTTTAAGTGAACTATAGGAGCGCCCAAAAATTTTGATATGTTAAAGAAGAAAGTTACAAAGTAACCTATTTTGGCACTTCTAGATTTCAATAAGGTCTTTCAGGTAGATTGTGATACTAGTGGCACTGCCATAGGAGTTTTTTTGAGTCAAGAAGGTAAGCCTATTGCCTATTTTAGTGAGAAGTCGAATGATGCTAAGAAGAAATATTTTGTCTATGATCAAGAGTTTTATGCTATAGTTCATGGTTTGAAGAAATGGAGACACTATTTGTTTCCAAAAGAATTTGTTTGATATATTGATCACCAGGGTTCATAGTATCTCAATAGTCAAGGAAAGTTAAATCAAAGGAACTTAAAAAGGGTTGAGTAGAAATGAATATAGATTTTTTTGGGTTCAATGAACTCAAGAGTTTGTATCTTGAAGATCTAGAATTTGCAGAAGTTTGGAAGGCTTGTTTGGAACCTGTTACATTCGATAGGATAAGATGGTTGGATTTCTGAATCCAAGATGGGATGTTGTTTAGAGGAAGCTAATTCTGTATTCGAAGTATTTCTATGAGAGAAAACCTAATCAAGGAGAAGCATAGTGGAGGATTGGCTAGACATTTTGGTTGAGATAAGACCATTGCTCTAGTTGGAGGCTGATCCCACAAAGCTGGTTTACAATTTCTGGGAGATTTTGATTTTTGCTGAAATCACATATTTTTAGAAAATATAGTGATTTAATCCTTAAAAAGTTTCATTTAAAGCATTCCAATTGAATAAGGTTTGATCAAACTACCTTAGATAAAACCCCCTTGGATAGAACCCCGCTAGTTTTAAACCATACCTATAATAGAGTCTCCTTTACACCTATGAAAATGTTGATTAAAAACAACTTTTGATTTACCTTTTGGGGGATCAAATGAATTCATTAAAAAAAAAATTGTTGTAAGTATATAGTCCTTATTATAAGCTTCCCAAAAAGTATAATTTTAAATAAATTTAATTTTATTATTATATTTATTTTTTATTTCTTGTGAATGCAGGTTTTTCACCGAAAATCAAAATCTTTTCTCTGCACATGTGGAAAAATAGAAGATTGTCAATTTTTTTTTGGAAAAATATGAGTGCATTAGATATTGAAGTCCTTTATCCATTTTTTTTTTTTGAATTTCGATACATACAAAAAAGGTTACGTGTTATACGACCGTGCTATGTTTGAATTATAATTGGTTTGATTTCGAAACTTGACTAAAGAAAAAATATTCAATAAAAAACTATCTAAACAAGTGGAAGCACTAGATATCGGAGTTAGAAATCTAAATTTGAAAGAATTAGAATTTTATCCTTCATGGAAAAAAAGTTATGTGTTATATAGTGAGCGTCACTGTTTTAAAATGTTTTTTTTTTAAAAAAAACTAGTTTTCGAGGGAGATGGAAAAAGAAGTACAATATGATTCCAAAAATTATGAAAACAATGTCACGAAACTCTATTTTGCATTATCTTCATATTCCTCACAGTTTAGCCGCTATAGGTGCCTGAAAGTGAAGATTTAGTTAAAAAAATTTATTTCAGTGTCGAGTTTGGCCAAAAATTTTAAACCACTATTGTGGGATCGCCTTAGTGAGAATTATTATTGGCCACAGTTATAGCAATATGTGAAGAAGTTTGTACAAAGTTGCAGAGTATGTCTGATGGTGAAAGGAACAAGTCAAAATATTGGATTGTATCAGCCATTACTTGTACCTGAGAGGCCATGGGAGGATATTAGAATGGATTATGTTCTTGGCTTGCCAAGGACATAGATAGGGTATGATTCCATATTTGTGGTGGTGGATAGATTTTAAAAGATGGTACAATTCATTCTGTGTCATAAGACTAGTGATGTTCATGTTGCAGAGTTGTTTTTTAGAGAGGTGGTGAGACTACATGATTTACTGATGAGTTTAGTTTCAGATAGAGATACCAAATATGTTGGTTATTTCTTGAGGATATTATGGAAAAAATTGAAGATAGATTTGAAGTTCAGTTCTGCACACCATCCACAGACTGATGGAAAAGCAAAAGTTGTGAATAGGAGTTTGGGTAGCCTCTTAATATGCTTAGTAGGAGATAAGCCCAAGGGATGGGATTTGATTATACCACTGGTAGAATTTTCTTATAACAATTCTTTCAACAAGAGCATTGGTAAATCACCATTCCATATTGTATATGAGTAGTCTGAGGAATGTTCCTAAGTTGAGGAAGATGGACAAAGGAGAGAAGAATAGTGTTGAGGCTGATGATTTGTTGAGCAACTGAAGAATTCGCATGAAGAGGTGAAGAAACATATGGTTATGTGCAGGATCATCATGGAAAAAATAGGCCCTTAAGTGGCGAAAAAAATAGAAAAATCAAAGTTAGGCAACTTGACGTAAAAATTTGAATATGTTATCTTTATTATTTCAAAAATACGTAAGAATAGAATCTGTAGGAAATTGAATGTAGTTTCTAAACTACTAGGTTTATTTAAAAAAAGAAGAAATCTATTTGGTGAAAATTTGAAATTTCAATGCAGTAGTACTAAAATTTTAGGGAAAAAAGAAGAAGTAGATGTTTGTCTGACTTCCCTAACCACGATAAAATGATAATAGTTTTTATAATATTTTAGATATAAGTAAAGGACTCGTGTTCGGATGTGATGCATATTTTTTTGTAATTTTTTTCCAAGTAAATAATTAATTACAAATTTTTTATTACAACTTTTAAAAAATATAAGTAGAGGACTCATGTCCAGATGTGATGCATATTTTTTTTGTAATTTTTTTCCAAGTAAATAATTAATTATGAATTTTTATTACAACTTTTAAAAATATAAAAAACTCGTATGTCTAACCACCTTAACTTGTTCAAAACTTCATGAAATTCAAATTTTTTTTTAACCCTATAGTATGTGAAGCATAGAATGTGACACATGTTTCAGATTCAAAAAATGTGATACCGTTTGAAAGCTATAGATATTTTTCAATTAGCCTATCAATCAGGACTTTAGTCATAATTTAAATAGAAAATGAATAATAATTATTTATTAAACTCAAAGTATAACATAATTTACATTGGTGGAAAGCTATCATTTAAAAACCCTTTTCGTTTCATCAATTTTGGGGTAAAAAAAAGTCGTCAGCCACATACCCTACACATACCCATCATATCGCCACTTTTTGGCCCACCATGATCCTGCACATACCCATATCAAAAAAGGAGGTATAAGGAGTTCCAGGTAGGAGATGAAGTCATGGTTCATCTGTGGAAGGAGAGGTTTCCAATTGGTACCTACAACAAGTTAAATATGAAGAAGTTTGGACCATGCAAGATCCTAAAGAAGAATGATTCATGAAATGCATATGAGGTAGAGTTGACTGATGAAGTTCATATTTTTCCCATGTTTAAAACTTTAGATTTAACAGAATTTCATGAAGTTGAAATTGATGAAGAAATAATAGAAGCACAATGGAATATTCCACAACCTACTTCAGAAAAGGAGGAGATAGAAGAAATATTGGATTGTCATGTAGGAAGAAGCACAAGAAGCAAGAAATATGTTGAGTACTTGGTGAAATGGAGAGGAAGGCTCATTGAGGATTCCTCATGGTTATTTGAAGTTGAGGTTAACCGTCTTGGTTTCCCTCTAACACTTGAGAAGTGATAGGGTCACTTTTCAAATTACCCTAGGTGTATGATGCAGGAGCATCCAGTGCTATAAGGGCAATCTTGCATCACCTAAAAATATTGTATTTTTATTTTTTGTAGTTTCCTTACTTATCTTAGGGCCCATGGTGACTCGTGTTGTCTTTAGGATAGTTAGATGTTTCAAACAACCAAAAATAGTCACCTATTATTTTTAGTAAGCTGACCTATTCGGGTCATCTAGACATGAAAATTGACCCCAAGGAGTGAAATTAGAAAGTAAGGTTTTTGGAGAAAGAATCATCTCAAAATCCTATACCGTTTGGAAGATATTGAATTTTCATCCCAGTGAATTTATCTAGTGAAGTTTAAAACTGAAAATTAAGGCCCTTCAAAGCGCCAGAATAGAGTGCAAAATCTTTGATCTTTTAGATCTAGCAAAAGATGGATGTAGATCTCTTCACAAGATTTCTGATGATATATTCCAATTGAAAATATGGTGGTTGGATCAAAAGTTATGGCCTTGAGAAGCTACCCCACTAAGAAGTGAATTTCATTAAAATATCTTCCTAGGCAAGAAATCAAATGGTGAGACTTTTGGCACTAAAACAAAAGGGAAAGTTACACTTTCTAGAAAATTATAGGGCAGTTATTGGGTAAAATAAAAGGGTTAATTGGGGCTTGTAGAAGGTGGCTCCATTAGTGCAAATTGTGGCTTTGTATAAAATATTTTGTTTTCAGAGTTGATTTTGCTCTAATCAATCAAGCCCATGAGGTTGTAGCATGTAAGTTTTGAATCTGTAATTTCATTTTCTGAAAATAATTGAAAGTGAGTTATTTTTTGTCTTGCATCTTCTCTGTTGGTATCTATTGTTGTGATTTGTGTGGGTTTTGGGTGGTGTGGCCTAATCAAGAGGTATCAGAGAGGGTTATCCTAAGTACATAAACAAATCACCAAACATGAGGCAGTTTGCACCAGGACTTGTGGTTGTAGGCCTATAAGAAAAGATTCCTCCATGAAGAAACAGTGGTGGAAGAAATGTTGGAGTAACAAAAGAGGGTCTTAGAGCACTCCAAAGAAAATTTCAAGCGTTGCAAGAAAAGCTGCATATAGGAGTTGATGTCAGATGAAGAGATGAAAGTGAGGTAGAGGTTGAAGATGAGGAGACATTTGAAGAGGAAGCACATGATGTAATGAATCTTGGAGAAGTTAGACTTATTAGGGTCACTTCTAAGATTGGAAAGAGGCCAAAGATAGAAGTTTCTATTTTTTCTTGAACCCTAAATCCAAAGTAGCTGATTAATTGGATCAATGAAATGGAAGAGTATTTTGAGTATGAGGAAATAGAAGACCTAGATAGGGTCAAATTTGCAAAGGTCCAATTGAAAGGCCATGCTAGCATATGATGGAAAGAAGTCCAGTTTGAAAGAAATAGAAGAGGAAAAGAGAAAATAACAATATGGGATCAGATGGTGGAAAAATTGAAAAGATGATTCATTCCAGGGGACTATGAGTTGGATTTGTTTAAGAAGATGCAAGGGTTGAAATAATCAGGAAAATATGCTAAGGAGTATACAAAAGAATTCTACCGATTCTTGATCAGAATGGTTCATTTTGAGGCCAACGAGGAGAAAGTTTCCCATTACATAAATGGGTTGAAGCCGAGCATTGAAGAAGAACTGAGTTTGGTAAGAATTTCTACCATTGAAGATGCATATCAGTTGGCTTTGATGGTAGAAGAGAAGTTGAATTGAAGGTTTGAAAGCGAGCAAATTGGTGGAGGTCCTGGTGGAAGGACTAATGGACGATCATATGGAGGTCGAAATGAAGATAAAAAGAAGGGCGAAGGATCCAATCGCAGCTAGAAACATAAAGGAGATAACACCTATCATCCTCGTGATCAGAATAATGGAGACCAAAGAAGAAGATGAAGATTTGGATGAGAACCAGGGAGAGGAGGCTTTCATGTAACCTATTTCCAGTGTGGAGAAGAAGGGGATAGGGCATATGAGTGTCCTCAACATCAAGGAAGGACAAAGAGAAGACCTAAGGGTAATGCACGAGTTGCACATGTAGATGAAGGTGTTGAGTCTTCACATTTTGTGGATGTAGAAAGAGGAGAGGTTCTTGTTTCTAAAAGAGCCTTGCTGAATGAGGAGAAAGAGCCAACTCAAATGAAGAATTTTTTTCACACCAAATGTAAGTGTGAAGGTAAAGTTTTCAATGTTATTATTGATGTAGGTAGTGCTAACAACCTTGTTTCAAAAGAGATGGTTAGTAAGTTACAGTTGGAGAGAAGAAGGAATTTGAATCCATACCAGATTGCTTGGTTGGAGAAGGACCATAAAGCTTTGGTAAATGAACAATATCTGGTAAAGTTCAAGATTGGAAAATACCATGATGAGGTATTGTGTGATATTATGGCTATGGATGTTTGTCATATGTTGTTAGGGAGATCTTGGTAGTTTGATCGGCAAGCAGTACGTGATGGACATGCCAACACCCACTCTTTGACCAACGACAGAGTTCATCATAAGTTGAAGCCCTTGAAAGAGGAAGAAGAAAAGGTATGCAGTAACATAAGAATTTGTTTGCTTGATGGGAGAAAGTTCCTAGAAGGTATGAGGCATGGGCATATGTGTTTTAAATTGATCCCTAGAATTGATAAATGAGATACTACTGAGTTACCTATAGAGGTTTTAGATTTTTTGAATGAGTTTCAAGCTATTATTTTTGATAATGTACTTGAAGGTTTTCCTCAAATAAGAAATATTAGTCATCAGATGGACTTGATTCCTTGAGCTAGTTTGTCGAATAAGGCAATTCATTGTATGACTCCAGCAGAGAGTGAAGAGTTGAACATACAAGTGCAAGAGTTTTTGCAAAAAGAATTGATCAGAGATAGTTTGAGTCCATGTGTAGTACCTAAAGTATTAGCAACAAAGAAGAATAGTGAATGGTGGATTTGTATATATTCTAGAGCTATCAACAAGAGCACCATCAAGTATAGATTTCCCTTACCAAGAATGGATGACATTATGGATTGTTTGAGTGGATTTGAGTACTTCACGAAGATATATTTGAAGAGTGGATATCACCATATCTTGATTAGATAAGGAGATGAATGGAAGACAACCTTCAAAACTAAGGAGGGCTTGTACGAGTGGTTAGTCATACCTTTTAGGCTATCCAATGCTCCAAGCACATTTATGCGGCTTATGAATGAGGTATTGAAAGGATTTTTAGGAAAATTTGTTATTGAACCATAAATTGTGTGGTTTGTATGGACTTCTCTTGCACTCTTAGGATCTTCCACCTAAAAGGAGAGAGATAGAACCCTAAAATTGAGGTGGTTCACTCAAATAAAGGAATGTAAGATGGAATTATGTCTAAATAAAATGATCTAATTGCAACTAAGAAATGGAATTGATAGATTATGAATGCAATAATAATGAAATATGAAATGTTTGAATTCTAGAAAATGATAAAATTAATTGATTATTAGGTGAAAACTATTGAAATACAAGTTGTTTGATAACACAGTGTGATATGCAGAAAACATCTAAAAATGAACGCAAATTGCAATAGAAATGGATGAAACTGAAAGTGTGCACCTAAGATATTTATGAAGACTATAAATGACATTTGTAATGCTGATAATCCTAATTTTTAGGCTTGGTGGGACTCATTCACCATTTTGGGCGAATTAGTCCTAGTTCTGTGAAACTATTTCGGAGCCCGTTTCAGACAAATGGGTATCCAAAAATGTAGAAAACCAAAATCAAGCCTGGAAGTAGGAATAATTCTCCACCCATGTAAAATGAGTTCACTTTTGAATTTATGAATATTCAAAGGTGAAAACAAGAGCTTTTAGTCTACACTTTCTGCTTCTTCAGGTGTTTGGTTCTGAAATGGTCAAATTCAGGTCTGAAAGTGACTTTTTGTTGATAATTTTCCTTATCCAATGAAAGGATGACTTGAATAACTTTTCAACTTGATCTTCAATGATTTCCAAGCCTCTAAGATGCCTAAATATTCAAACAAATAAGAAGAGAAGAATAAATATTGGATGTTAGGGCATGGGGATTTGCCTTGGTCAAACGCCTTTTAGGTAATTAAACCAAAATGGTGAAAGAATGTAATGAAGGATAAAAAAATGAAGTTAATACATTTCCATGAAGATTGATCTTGAATTTCTACAACAAAACATGAAGAACCTGCCCTTGAATGTCTTAGGAAGTTATCTTGGAGACTTACAATGATGAAACCCTAACTAGCTTGACTTGAAGTGAAAGACAAATGATGAATGAGTTATGAAATGAGATTAGAGATTATGAATTAGGGCTTAGAAGGTTGTATTTATAGGAAATTCTCCTAATTTACTTGTAAATTAGATCCCTTAGGCCGACATGAAGAAAAATTAAACTTAAAACCTAATTTTTCCTGCTCAAAAGTCAAAAATGGCTCAAATGGGACTCATTTTCCTCCTTGGGTGAATCAGTCCCACCTGGCAAGCACTCATTTTCCACAAGTGGCGAATTAGTCCTAGTGGGGCCCATTTTCCAGTTAAGATGCTAGGAAGTAAGGAAATAAGGTTTTTATGGTGGCTTTGTCATGTATTTCATCAAATATTATCTCGAGATGCACAATATGGTGTAATAGGGGCCTATTAATTATGATGTGAAGGTCAACGAGGGCTTAGGACACAAAAATCAATGTGAAAGTGTGATTTAAATACACTTTACAACACTAAATGAGGTCCACATAGTCTAAAAAGGCACAACATCCAATGTGTGTGTAAAACACATTACAACACTAGATTAGCATTAAGTTTATTTTGCAAGCCTTCTAGATTGATGTGAATATGCAATTAAATATATTTTGTAATGTTGAATTAAGGGGAAAATGGGTTTATTAAGTCTATAAAAGCATGAAAGTCTTTTACAACACTTTACAACACATTTACAAGACATCAATAAATGCATGTTATTTAATTTGTAAGGATCCAAGACCTAGTGTGGATGTGAAAAAACACCTTACAACACTAAATCAAGGCCTCATTATGTCCAATTTATCATCAATTATTCCCCAAATCAAGCAAGTTTCCATTTTTCTATGGTATAGTTATTGTTTATTTGGATGATATTTTGATTTTTCAGTAAGGCATTAGAGGAGCAATTGATGCATATCTGAAGAGTTTTTGAGAAGCTAAGGGAGGAAAAGTAGTTGATTAATTTGAAGAAATGTAGTTTTGTGAAGAGAGATTTGGTGTATCTATGATTTTTTATCTCAATAGAGGGTCTTCAAATGGATCCAAAGAAGGTGAGAGCTATCATTGAATGACCTACCCCGAGGAGTGTCACATAGGTAAGATCATTTCATGATCTAGCAAGATTTTACAAAAAAATATTAAGAATTTAAGTAGTATTTGTGCACCTCTAACTAAAGCAATGAGAGGGGATAGAGAAGACTTTAAGTTGACTAGAGGAGCAACCAAATTTTGTATATTTTAAAGAAGAAAGTTACAGAGCAACCTATTTTGGCACTTCCAGATTTCAATAGGGTCTATCAAGAAGATTGTGATGCTAGTTGCACTATTGTAGGAGCTGTTTTGAGTCAAGAAGGTAAGCATGTTTCCTATTTTACTGAGAAGTTGAATGATGCTAAGAAGAAATATTATGTCTATGATCAAGAGTTTTATGCTATAGTTCATGCTTTGAAGAAATGGAGACACTATATTTTTCCAAAATATGTTTTTTTATATACTGGTCACTAGGCTTTGTAGTATCTCAATAGTCAAGGAAAGTTAAATCAAAGGCACTTAAAATGGGTTGAGTTTTTGCAAAGTTATACTTTTGTTTTGAAGCATAGGAGTCGAAGGTCAAACAGATTTGCAAATTCCTTTAGTAGAAGGAAAAAAATGTTGATATAAATGAATATAGAGGTTGTTGGTTTCAATGAACTCAAGAGTTTGTATCCTGAAGATCTAGAGATTGCAGAAGCTTGGAAGGCTTGTTTGGAACCTATTACATTGCATAGGAGAATATGGTTGTATTTCTTAATCCAAGATGAGATGTTGTTTAGAGGAAGAAAATTGTGGATTTAGGATTTCTATGAGAGAGAACCTATGGATAATGATTTTGGGTTGCCCACACTTGCTTTCCTCCTTCTATGGTTTTTCACCTAAAAGGAGAAAGGGGAAGGAATGGGGTCCAAAATGCAATTGTCTACACTTAAAGTTATTGTGTATGAGATGTATTTTATCTAATTAAGATGTCCTAATGCACTCATTTTAAAGTTATTATGTATGAGATGTATTTTATCTAATTAAGATGTCCTAATGCACTCATTTGAATATAGAATGATCTAATGATGTAAAACCTAAGAAAAGCAACTTGTTTGAAAACATAGTGTGATATGCAGAAAAGTAAAATAAATGCAATAATAACAAAATGAAGATGCAAAACATAAACTATGCACCTGGAAACTGATGGAGAGATGACTAGAGATTGCAGAGACCACTGAAATTCTAGAAATTTTGATTTTTGAGTCAACTGGGACATTTATGCCAGGCTGTGCGACTTAGACCCAGACTAGGGAAACTGCCCATAAGGCTATTTTGGCCAAATAAGTGTCTGAAACTGCAATTTTTTTTGAAAAAGCAATGCATTTAAACTAAGTCACCACTAGGGGCAACTTAGTCCAGTTTGGATTTTCTACAAATCTGAAAGTGGAAATGGAAGCCCACAACCTACACTCTGATTTTTGATAGAAATTTGGATCTGAATCTTCGAAAAACCCTATAAAACATAAGATATTTTGGTTTCTAATTGGGGGGTTTACCTTGGTTAAACCCCTAGTTGGTATTTAAACTTTGTAAAGGACAAAATCTGCATAAAACCCTAGTCTAAGTGTGTGTAAGACTTAGAAAAGCTGAAATGACACAAAACCCTATTCTATTGTGTGAAAATAAGATAAGCAAATGGCACTTGAATTATGCAAGAATTCAATGCAAGAAACCCTACAACACTTCAAATGAATGCAAATGATATGCAAAATGTAATGCAAACATTAAGTCTAAAGATAAGAAGAACATGGAAGATGGAATCACTTTGAAAACAAGCCATTAGGTGTGATTTGATGGCTAGTTGCATCTCTTCAACCTATATTTTTCCATGATTCACCATAGGAATCCATGATGAATCCTTTGCAATGTATGATTTTGAACAAAAATTAAGCTTAAAGACCTACAAAAACCCTAGTTTGTTTCCCCTAAGCTTCAACTTTGTTGTAGAAATGCTATTGAATCTTCTTATGAAAGATACTTTGCTCTTGACTTTTGATTTTTGCTTTGCAAAATGACTAGGAGATCTGCAAAATGACTTCAAAACATGTATTTATATGCATTAACACCAAATTACTCATAATTTTAACTTCATAGGCTAACATCCCTTAAAAATTTGAATTAGGTTAGTGATTTTCCTGTTAAAAAGTGGAAAACCCCAAAAGGGACTAAGTTGCCACCTTGGGTGACGTAGTCCCACTAGGAATTTTATTGGTGGGTTTCAAAAAATTTAAGTGGTTTGATTGGTATTTGTCAGGATTTAAGTGGTTTGTGAGTGAAATAGGCCTTAAAGTCCAAAATTATGAGCATTAAGGGACTATAAATGCAATTTTTAAGGGGTGATTGAAACAAGGTGTCTAAAATAGGACCAAATTTATGACAAAATTGTCTCTTTCTTCAAGAGTATACAATTTTTGGCAACATAGAACCTAATCAAGGAGAAGCATAATGCAGGATTGGCTAGACATTTTGGTTGAGATAAGACCATTGCTCTAGTTAGTGGGAATTATTATTGGCCATAGTTACAGCAGGATGTGAATAAGTTTGTACAAAGTTGCAGAGTATGTCAGATGGCGAAAGGAACAAGTTAGAATACTAGATTGTATCAGCCATTACCTGTATTGGAGAGGCCATGGGAAGATATTAGAATGGATTATGTTCTTGGCTTGCCAAGGACACAAAGAGGGTATGAATCTATACCTGATGGATAGATTTTCAAAGATGGCACATTTCATTCTGTGTCATAAGACCAGTGGTGTTGTTCATGTTACAAAGTTGTTTTTCAGATACCAAATTTATTGGTTATTTCTGGAGGACAATATGGAAAAAGTTGAAGAGAGATTTGAAGTTTAGTTCTGCACACCATCCACAAATTGATTGACAAACAAAGGATGTGAATAGGAGTTTGGGTAACCTACTAAGATGCTTAGTAGGAGGTAAGCCCAAGGGATGGGATTTGATTATACCATAGTTAGAATTTGCTTACAACAATTCTTTGAACAATAGCATTGGTAAATCACCATTCCATATTGTATATGGGAGTAGTTTGAGGAATGTTTCTTAGTTGAGGAAGATAAACAATAGAGAGAAGAGTAGTGTTGAAGCTAAAGATTTTGCTAAGCACCTAAAGAATTTGCATGAAGAAGTGAAGAAACATATCAATAAGATGAACTCGCAATATAAGGCTAAGGAAGATCAATAAAGGAGATATAAGGAGTTCCAAGTAGGACATGAAGTCATGGTTCATTTGCGAAAGGAGAGGTTTCCAATTGGTACCTACAACAAGTTAAAGGTGAAGAAGTTTGGAGCATGCAAGATCCTGAACAAGCATGATTCGGGAAATGCATATTTCACCCATGTTTAACATTTCATATTTAACAGAATATCATGAAGGAGAAATTGATGAATAAATAAGAGAAACATAGTGGAATATTCTAGCACCTACTTCGGAAAAGGAGATAGAAGAAATTTTGGATAGTCATGTGGGCAAAAGCACAAGAAACAAGAAATATGCAAATTACTTGGTGAAATTGAGAGGAAGGCTCATTGAAGATTACTCATGGTTATCTGAAGCTAATGTTAACCATTTTGGTTTCCCTCTAACACCTAAGAAGTGACAGGGACACTTTTCAAATTACCCTGGGTGTCTAATGCAGGGCATCCAGTGGTGTGAGGGAAATCTTCCATCACCCAAAAATATTTTATTTTCATTTTTTTGTCGTTTCTTTAGTTGTCTTATGGCCCATGGCGACTCATGCAGTCTTTGGGATAGTTAGAAGTTTCAAACGGCCAAAAATAGTCACCTATTATTTTTAGTAAGTCGACCTATTCAAGTCATATGGACATGAAAATTGACACCAAGGAGTAAAATTGGAAAATAAGATTTTTGGCGAAAGAATCACCTTGAAATATTGTACCGTTTGGAAGATATTGAATTTTCATCTTGAGGAATTTCTCTAATGAAGTTTAAAACTAAAAATTAAGGCCCTTTGAGGCCCCAAAATAGAGAGTAAAATCTATGATCTTTTAGATTTGGCAAAAGGTTGGTGTAGATCTCTTCACAAGCTTTCCAACAATATATTACAATTGAAAATCTGACCAACAGATCAAAAGTTATGGCCCTGAGAAGCTACCTCACTAAATAGTGAATTTCATTAAAATATCTTCCTAGGCAAGAAATCAAATGGAGAGACTTTTTTTGCCAAAACTAAAGGGAAATTTACACTTTCTAGAACATTATAGGGTGGTTATTGGGTAAAATAAAAGGTTTAAGTTGGGGTTGTAGAAGGTGGCTCCATTAGTGCAGATTGTGGCTCCCAATAAAATATATTATTTTTAGAGTTGAATTTTCTGTAATGACTCAAGCCCGTGAGGTTGTAGTATGTAAGTTTTGAATCTGTAATTTCATTTTCTAAAAGTAATTGAAAGTGAGTTATTTTTTGTCTCGCATCTTTTGTGTTGGTATCTATTGTTGTGATTTGTGTGGGTTTTGGGCAAGAGGGTTTTAAAGCACTCCAAATACAAGTTCAAGCACTGCAAGAGGATCTTTGTAGAGGAGCTAATGTCAGAGGAAGATATGAAAGTGAGGATGAGGCTAAAGATGAGAAGCCATTTAAAGAGGAAGCACAACATGTAATGGATCCTCGAGAAGTCAAACTAATTAGGGCCATTTAAGAGATTGGAAAGAGGCCAAAGATAATTTTTTTAGTTTTTTCTTGAAACCTAAATCTAAAGGAGTTAATCGATTGGATCAATGGTCAGCATGGAAGAGTATTTTGAGTATGAGGAAATAGAAGGCCCATATAGGGTCAAATTTGCAAAGGCCTAATTGAAAGGAAATTCTAGCATATGGTTGAAAGAAGTCTAGTTGGAATGAAATAGAAGAGGAAAAGAGAAAATAACAAGATGGGATCAAATGGTGGAAATCTTGAAAAGATGGTTCATTCCTGGAGACTATGAGATGGATTTGTCTAAGAAGATGCAAAGGTTGAAACAATTAATAAAATATTGTTAAGGAGTATACAAAAGAATTCTATTAAGTCTTGATCATAATAGGTCATTTTGGGGCCAACGAGGAGAAAGTTTCCATTTACATAAATAGGTTGAAGCCAAGCATTCCAAAAGAACTAAGTTTGGTAAGAATGTCTACCATAGAGGATGCATATTAGTTTGCTTTGAAGATAGAAGAGAAGTTGAATAGAAGGTTTGAAAGCAAACAAAGTGGTGGAGGTCACGGTAGAAGGACTAGAGGATAGTCATATGGAGGTTCAAATGAAGATCAAAAGAAGGGTGAAAGATCCAATAGCATCCAGAAACAGAAAGGAGATAATACCTATCATCCTCGTGTTCCGAGTAATGGAGACCAAAGAGGAAGAGAAAGATCTAGAGAAGGACGAGGGAGAGGAGGATTTCTTGGAACCTATTTCCAGTGTGGAGAAGAAGGGCATAGGGCATATGAGTGTCCTCAACATCAAGGAAGGAAAAATAGAATACCTAAGGGTAATGCACGAGCTACACATGTACATGAAGATGTTGAGTCTTCACATTCTGAGGATGCAGAAAGAGGAGAGGTTCTTTTTTCTAGAAGAGTCTTTCTGAATGAGGAGAAAGAGCCAACTCAAAGGAAGAATTTGTTTTGCACCAAATGTAAGTGTGAAGGTAAAGTTTGCAATGTTATTATTGATGAATGTAGTACTAACAACCTTGTTTCAGAAGAGATGGTTAGTAAGTTTCAATTGGAGAGAAGAAGGCATCTAAATCCATACCGGATTGCTTGGTTGGAGAAGGACCATAAAGCTTTGATAAATGAACAATGTCTGGTAAAGTTAAAAATTGGAAATTATCATGATGAGGAATTGTGTGATCTTATGCCTATGGATGCTTGTCATATGTTGTTAGGTAGATCGTGGCAGTTTGATCGGCAAGTAGTACATGATGGACATGCCAACACCTTTTCTTTGACCAAGGATGGAGTTCATCATAAGTTGAAGCCCTTGAAAGAGGTAGAAGAAAAGTTATGCAACAACGCAAGAATTTGTTTGATTTATGGAAGAAACTCCCTAGAAGGTATGAGGCATGAGCATATGTGTTTTGCATTGATCCCTAGAATTGATAAATAATATACTATTGAGGTACCTATAGAGGTTTTAGATTTTTTTGAATGAGTTTCAAGATATTATTTTTGATAATGTACTTGAAGGTTTTCCTCCAGTAAGAGAGATTAGTCATCAAATGGACTTGATTCCTAGATCCAATTTTCTAGATAGCGTAGCTCATCATATTACTCCAGTAGAGAGTGAAGAGTTGAACATAAATGTGAAAGAGTTTGATGTGAAAAGGATTGACCAAAGAGAGTTTGAATCCATGTGTAGTACCTATAGTACTAGCACCAAAGAAGGATGTGGAATGGTAGATGTGTACATATTCTAGAGCCATCAACAAGATCACCATCGAGTATAGATTTCCCTTGCCAAGAATGGATGACATTATGGATTGTTTGAGTGGAGCTGAGTACTTCATGAAGATAGATTTGAAGAGCGAATATCACCATATCCATATTAGAGAAGGATTTGAATGGAAGACAACCTTCAAAACTAAGGAGGGCTTGTATGAGTAGTTAGTCATGCCTTTTAGGCTAACCAATGCTCCAAGCACATTTATGGGGTTTATGAATGAGGTATTGAAAAGATTTTGAGGAAAGTATGTTATTGTTTATTTGGATGATATTTTGATTTTTAGTAAGGAATTGGAGGAGCACTTGATGCATATCCGAAGAGTTTTTGAGAAGCTAAGGGAGGAGATGCAGTTGATTAATTTGAAGAAATGTAGTTTTTTGAAGAGAGATTTGGTGTATTTGGGATTTGTTGTCTAAATAGAGGGTCTTAAAATGGATCCAAAGAAGTTGAGAGCTATCATTGAATGGCCTACCTCGAGGAGTGTCATAGAGGTAAGATCATTTCATGGTCTAGAAAGCTTTACAAAAAATTTGTTAAAAGTTTCAATAGTATTTGTGCACCTCTAACTGGTGTAATGAGAGGGGATAGAGAAGAGTTTAAGTGGACTAGAGGAGCAGCCAAAATTTTTGATATGTTAAAGAAAAAAGTTACAAAGCAACCTGTTTTAGCACTTTCATATTTTAATAAGGTCTTTTAGGTAGATAGTGATGCTAGTGGCACTGCCATAGGTGCTATTTTAGTGAGGAGTTGAATGACGCTAAGAAGAAATATTATGTCTATGATCAAGATTTTTATGGTATAGTTAATGCTTTGAAGTGTTTAGCTTCAAACAGAGATACCAAATTTGTTCGTTATTTTAAGAGGACATTTTGGAAAATGTTGAAGACAGATTTGAAGTTTAGTTCTACACACCATCCACAAACTAATGGAAAAATAGAGGTTATGAATAGGAGTTTGGGTAACCTACTAAGATGATTAGTAGGAGATAAGCCCAAGGGATGGGATTTGATTATACCACAAGAAGAATTTTCTTACAACAATTCTTTCAATAGGAGCACTAGTAAATCACCATTCCACATTGTATATGAGAGTAGTCTAAGGAATGTTTCCGAGTTAAGGAAGATAAACAAAGGAGAGAAGAGTAGTGTTGAGGCTGAATATTTTGTTGAGCACCTAAAGAATTTGCGTGAAGAGGTGGAAAAAAATATCAATAAGATGAACTCGCAATATAAGGCTAAGACAGATCAAAAAATGAGGTATAAGGAGTTCCAGGTAGGAGATGAAGTCCTGGTTCATTTGTGAAAGGAGAGGTTTCCAGTTGATACCTACAACAAGTTAAAGATGAAGAAGTTTGGACCATGCAAGATCCTGAAGAAGCATGATTCCGGAAATGCATATACAGTAGAGTTGTCTGATGAAATTCATATTTCACCCATATTTAGCATTTCAGATTTAGCATAATATCATGAAGGAGAAATTGATGAAGAAATAATAGATGCACAGTGGAATAGTCCAGCATCTACTTCAGAAAAGGAGGAGATAGAAGAGATTTTGGATAGCCATGTGGGCAAAAGCACAAGAAATAGGAAATATGAAAAGTACTTGGTGAAATGGAGGGGAAGTCTCATTGAAGATTCCTCACGGTTATCTAAAGCTGAGGTTAACCAACTTAGTTTCCTTCTAACACCTAAGAAGCAATAGGGTCACTTTTCGAATTACCCTGGGTGTCTGATGCAGGAGCATCCTATGGTGTAAGGGAAATCTTGCATCACCCAATAATATTGTATTTTCATTTTTTTGTAGTTTCCTTAGTTTTCTTAGGGCCCATGGTGACTCATGTAGTCTTCGGGATAGTTAGAAATTTCAAACAACCAAAAATAGTCATCTGTAATTTTTCGTAAGTCGACCTATTCGGGTCATATGGACAAAAAAATTGACCCCAAGTAGTCAAATTGGAAAATAATATTTTTGGTGAAAGAATCATCTCAAAATCCTCTACCATTTGGAAGATATTGAATTTTCATCCTGGGGAATTTCTCTAATGAAGTCTAAAACTAAAAATTAAAGACCTTTAGAGCCACAAAAGATCTCTTCATGAGATTTTCAACGATATCTTACAATTGAAAATATGATGGTCGGATCAAAAGTTATGGCCTGGAGAAGCTACCCCACTAAAAAGTGAATTTCATTAAAATATCTTCATAGGAAAGAAATCAAATGGCAGGACTTTTGGCACCAAAAAAAAGGGAAAGTTACACTTTCTAGAACATTCTAGGGCGGTTATTGGGTAAAATAAAACGGTTAAGTGGGGGTTGTAGAAGGTGGCTTCATTAGTGCAAATTGTGGCTCCAAATAAAATATTTTGTTTTCAGAGTTGATTTTGCTGTAATGAATCAAGAACATGAGGTTTTAGTATGTACGTTTTGAATTTGTAATTTCATTTTCTAAAAATAATTGAAAGTGAGTTATTTTTTGTCTCACATCTTCTGTGTTGGTATCTATTGTTGTGGTTTGTGTGGGTTTTGGGCGCTATGGCCCTCATCAAGAGGTATCAGAGTGGGTTTTCTTGAATGTGTAAACAAATCACCGAATGTGAGGCAGTTTGCACCAAGACTTGTGGATGTGGTTCTGTGAGAAAATATTCCTCCATGAAGGAACCATGGTGGAAGAAATGGCGGGGTAACTAAAGAAGGTTTTAGAGCACTCCAAAAAAAAGTTCAAGCACTACAAGAGGAGCTGCATAGAGGAGTTGATGTCAGATGAAGAAATGAAAGTGAGGATGAGGCTGAAGATGAGGAGCCATTCAAAGAGGAAGAATAGGATGTAATGGATCTTGGAGAAGTAAAACTGACTAGGGCCATTTCCAAGATTGGAAAGAGGCCAAAGATAGAAGTTTCTAATTTTTCTTGAAACCTAAATCTAGAGGAGTTGATCGATTGGATCTGTTGGTGTTTTCTCTAGCATTCCCTTGGAATTCTCTAAAAGGTAGCCAACCCCTCTTGTTAATAATCCTCAAGGTGAGTGGCCAACATAACGAGTAAAGGATTATGAGGTCTTTACTCCTAAACTTTAGGCTCTAGGTGATCCCACAATACCGGTTTACAATTTTTGGCCAAACTGGACACTGAACTAATTTTTTCTACCTAAATCTTCACTTTCAAGAACCTATAGTGGCTAAACTGTGAGGAATTTGAAGATGATGGAAACTAGTGATTTTTGGAATTTTTTCTATAGATTTTAAATATATTCTTTTCAAAAAAATTGGAATTAGATTGCACTCGCTTTTCCACCTCCCTCTTCCTCTCAAAAAACTAGTTTTTTCAAGAACACCATTTTTAAGGAGTGATGCTCATCGAGCAATACATAATTTTTTCCATGAAGGATAGCCAAAATTATAATTTTTTGAATTTAGATTTGTAACTAATGATATCTAGTGCTTCCAATTGGTTTGAGCGTTTTATTGAATATTTTTCCTTAATCAAGTTTCAAATTCAAACCAATTACAACTGTGACATAGGAAGTAACTTATAAATACAATTTTTTGTATGTATCAAAATTATTCTTTATTTGTTGATCAAGGACTTCAATTATCTGGTGCACTCATATTTTCTAATTCTTTTGGTAATCTTCTATTTTTCCATATGTGCAAAAAATAGAGCTTGATTTTTCGGTGAAAAACCTACAATCACAAGAAATAAAAAATAAATATAATAATAAAATTAATTTATTTAAAATTATAATTTTTGGGAAGATTATAATAAGTACTACATACAAAAAATAAATTTTAAATGAATTCATTTGATCCCCAAAAAGGTAAATCAAAAGTTGTTTCTAATCAACATTTTCATAGGTGTAAAGGAGACTTTGTTATAGGTATGGTTTAAAACTAGCAAGGTTATATACAAGGGGTTTTGATCTAAGGTTTATTCATCAAACCCTATTCAATTGGAATGTTTTAAATGAAACTTAGTAAGGCTTCAATCATTATATTTTCTAAAAATATGTGATTTCAGAAAAATCAGAATCTCCCAGAAATTGTAAACCAGCTTTGCGGGATCACCCCTCTTTGGGACTTAGGAGGGTGTTCCTTGTTGTGTTCAAGTGAGGTATGTCTAGTTGCGAATACATTTATACACATATTGATTCCTATTAACTGCAAATAAACACAATTCACTGAAGATTTGGTAGACCTTTGAGTAAATGATCATTTGTTTTCTAGGAATCCAGGAATATTCAAGTTCATAATTAATAATCAAAATATTTTTAAATGAATGTTGTTCTCATTTCAAATCCATAGATACACATTCCAAAAGCTCATTCACTTACAATATTTATTTAACAAATAGGAAAATGCTTTAGCAATTGGGAATATGGAGTCAAATATATAACAACCAGTAATATGTCAACTATTCATTTCAGAAATTAATGGACTATTGCTATAATTCTTTGCAATATGAAAACTTGCAATGCCTGGAACACAACTCCTTACCAAAACCTATGCAATTCCCTACCAATCTATGACACTCTTTAAGCATTTAATCAATGCGTTCAGTTAAAACAAAAACAGAACCATACATTCAATCGAACAACTCAAGATAAATGAGAACACCATTGATATTTTCATTTATAACTTGCAATTTAAAGGTACATAGGAGAGTATTTTCTTCTGAACTAAGATTTTTTTCAACATCTATAGCTTCTATAAAACTTATTTAATATTATTACATATGTGACTCATACCCAAGACAATAAACAATTCTATTCATTCATATTTTCTATATTATGCCTCTGAACCTAGCCACTGCCTAGACTATTTACCAAACTCAAAATTTGAACCCTCTGCAATGAGCCATGAAATCCCTATTATATCAAAAGGGATGAACAAGCATCCGACTCAAATTCAATTAATTTTCACAAACATATCAAAATTAATTTCATCCTAATTAGGGCCACTTCTCAAACTATTATATTCAATCATTCCTCACCGCAGGAAAGCAAAAGACAAAAAGAGCACCATGCAATTGGTCAAAGAAGAACCACCTAGCCTTCCAAAAGGCATCGCTATCAAAATTAGCGTGTTCACGCCAGAACTAGGGAAGTCACCATCAGTACCAATAGTGGGGTATGTGCAGGATCACGATGGGCCAAAAAGTGGCAATATGATGGGTATGTGGCTGATGAC
>VDFB02097514.1:0-14182 GCA_007258455.2 Sequoia sempervirens
CATCCCTCCCTACCTAAATAACTCTCTCTATCTCTCTCCACTCCTTTCTCCTCATGTCTCTCCCCTACAGATAGCTCTCTGTCTCTCTCCCTCCTCTATCCCTCCTCTCTCTCTCTCTCTCTCTCTCTCTCTCTCTCTCTCTCCCTCTCAAGTCTCTCTATCTCTTTCTCTCTCTCTATCTCTCTCTCATGTCTTTCCCTCCCTTTATCCCTCCCACCCTACCTAGAAAACTATCTCTCACTCCAACCCCCTCTCTCACACTCTCTCTCTCTCCCTCCCACACCCCCTCTCTCTCAAATTCATATAATTATGTATTATTAATATATAATAAATGTATTATAAATTATATGTTATATATATTATATAATATATATACTATATATTATATGTTATATAATATATACTATATAAATTATATTATATATTATATTGTATGCATAGGGCGAAGCTTCAACAGATTTGAATTTCTTAAAAATGGATATCTGTAATAACCCAAACTAATAACCCAAAAATTACCACTAGTTTTTTTTTTCTTTATTATTATCTTATTATGTGTTCATTCACTTGCATACTCAGGTACTTCTACCCCAATAGGATAGGCATCCATCCATCCGGGACAGGCATCCAACCATACAGGTTAAGCATCCAACCACACAGGTTAGGCATTTGTCCATACGGGACAAGAATTCTTCTATCCATCTGGGATAGGTATCTACCTAAACGAGGTAGGCATCTATCCATAAAGGATAGGAATGTGCTTTGGCCAGAGACTTAGACTCATCGGGACCATCTGGGTCCTGAGTCACTCACTAAAGACTACACTTCCCTTGGAAGTGCACCGAGGTTGTCGTCCTTAGGAGTATGTAAAAATAAATATGTAGCTTGAGTCTTGCCTCATAATTCGGCATAAGGCCTCAGGGAGTCAAGCGAATCCATTCGGGATTCCTTCTGAGTATACAAGGAACTTTTTTTTTATCTTATCTTTATGTTTGATATTTATATCCCCTTTTGACCAATTGATTCTCTTGAAATATTAATTTATATTTTAATTTTACATTATCTCAAACTTTCCCTAAGCCCCATCCCCGAACGCCTGAGGTACTAGGAGCATTCTTCGTTTCCTAGATTGCCTACATACCCTACTTCCAAACTGGATCAAGGCGTAAAATATGTAGTTCTATTTTCTAATCTATGTTTGATGTGAACTGTTTGTGGGTACACAACCCTTTCTAGGGATTTTCATTTTCCCAAGACAATTCCTCTGCAATTTCTACCCACGAAGGGAAGCAATAAAATATAAGTAAATAGTCTCCTTGACTATTACTTGTTTCCTAAACATCTAAATCCTAGTTCCTAATTAACGTCTCCCTTGAACCCATTTGAGATACAATTACCTTTAATTATCATAACAATCTATTAAAAAAATTTCCATCAAATCCTATAATGGGGTTTACTAGGTTTGAACTAGCATATTTTCATTCATTTAAAATTATCTTATTAGATTATCGATCCAAGAGAGATTACCCATCTCTTGGATTTTATTAACAAGGTGTTCCTTATTTCTCCCCGGCGATTTAAAGGGACGGTGCCATAGACGCCATTGTTGCAGCTGTGTTAGGCTATGGATGCAGTAGCTCAAGCGTGATGGCATTACCCATAAACGTGAGCCAGAGGCACCGTTGATACTGAATGCTACTGGTTTTTTCGTTTCAACTCTTGATTAAAGTTTACCTATCTAAGAAAATAACATCTAACTACTTCATGGAATACAATACTTTAATGGAAAATAATAAACTCTTCTTTTACTTAATTAATTGTTATTGTAAAAGATATCAAGACAACATCGAATTAAAATGATGCAAATAGAGATAATAAGCTACTTTTCTAAAAAACAACTTTCTTTCCACTTTCTGATTACCAAGATCCTAATATACAATGTATGAGAAATACAAGTATTAATTAACCATTTCATCTATTTAAGAAGTGAAATTAACTAAAGATGCTAATCTATTCTTAAGGTAAATATAGTTAAATATTATTACTAATTTACAATTTAAGGATTTTAACAAAATAGAACATTTGATAGTATCATACATAAGAAAGTTTACTAACATTTTTAACAAATAAATGACAAAAACAATATTAGTCACTAAATTACTTACATTAATAATTTACTTTGTAAAGAAATGAATTAAAGTAAATCTTTGATAAATGAATATCCAAATATTAACAATAAATTGAATGCAATTATACTATGCAAAAATAACTAAGTTGATGCAATAATAATTGTTTGAGAAGAATTTAGAAGCTAAGTTATTTTACTAGCCATCACTAATCTACTTTCTAAAATGATTTAAACTTATTGAAAACAATTATACAAAATTAAATAAGTTAAGACAGTAATAACTAATTTGGAAATATAATTATCTCACTAAATTAAATACAACATTTCCTTAAATCATTTGAAACTAAACAATGATTTGATTGAGTTTATTAGATTAACATTTAAATAATTTTCATGAATCTACTAATTTGATTTGTTTCTTAACACTAGCTTTATTGCTTTTAGAAAGAAAATCTTAATAAGTATGAACTTCCTAATTAAGTATTTATTGAGGGATAATTTATTTTGAAAACCTAAGCAAACATGAACATCTAATTTCATTTATGATAACTAAAATAATTGTTATAAGAAAATCATTTCTTAAATCTTATTAATCTTAAAATAGATTAATTTTTATTTTTTTATTTTTAAGTAAATAAATAAATAAGACATTATGTTTCATCTTCTTGAATTAAGTTCTATTTAACACAATCTAGAAATTGCCCCCCCCTTTTTAATACAATTATTAGATATGACTAAGTTCAATTTGAACCCTTTTTTTTTGTAATAAAGAATCTTTTATTTAATACTAGTTTCCTTTGAAAAATGAATCATATTATTTAATTTTCAAGTAATTGTCCTTCTAATTGATTACTTTTAGAACATCAACTTAATAAATTATATATATTTTTAATTAATTAGAAATACATACTAGCTAGCTTTACAATTAGTCAAATTGAATTAATTAATAAATCCATCTAAATTTGTATTCTGGAATTAATTTTAATACTAACCTCAATTGCTTTGTGGCAACTTTCCAAAAACTAATTAAATCAATTCTAAGTGACTAATTACTCCTTTCATTTTTTTATTTAATTGTTTTTTTGGAAATAAATTTATCTTTAAATTTGATTATAAAATAATTACTATTATTTATTATGAAATCAAATAACTATTCTAACCATCTTGTAAATAGTATAACTTTAATAGCATCTATCTTATAATTTACTTAATCACCAATACATAAAAATAATATTCTCTTTTTCTAAAATAACTATTTCTTGAAGATATATTTAAGTTAACTTTAATTGGAATTTTAAACTAACCCTAGTTATCAACATGCTCTTGCTAAATAAATTAAGGAAACACTATTTTTTTTGGAGTAATAAAACTAACACCCATTGCTTCAAATTTAACAATACTAATTTTTGAAGTGGACTGTAATAATTTCTTTTAAAATGGTAATTTATCAATTACTATATAATTGACAATTCCTGATTTATAGATAATTTCCTTTTTTATATACATATATGGGATAATAAGATACTAAAGAATCAATGCTATAAATCTATTGTTTGAAAAAGTAAATCTGATTTATTGATTTTAAGATAAAGTTCCCATTAAGGTTGTCTACTAGTTTGTAAGGAAAAATCAAATATTATAAATATATCCATTGACGAATTATTACTTTTAAATGAAACTTCTATTAAAACTTATGTACAAGCTTATAAGGAACAACACAAAGTGTGATTATTAAAATATTCTTTTGAATCTTCTAAGTGATTAAAGCTCTAAGAAAAGAAAGGTAACTTCTAATTTCAAGTCCAAGATAAATAAATTTCCTTAAAAATAAAGAATCTTTATTTATTTTATTTTATTTGCTAAAAATAAATCCATGAATGATTTTTCAGATGTTTCTAATTTAAATAGTTTTCTCCTCTCTTTTCAACCATTTTTATTTTTAAAAGGTATATGAATTATTATTATTATTATTATTATTATTTTGAAATTCAATGATAACTTAATAAATCAAGGATTCATTAAATTACTAAAAGATCAAAAGGATAACTTATGAAGATCCTATGTAATTTTTCTTTTATTTATTTTTTTGGAAACTTCTAATAACATAATTATTTACTATTAATCCAAATTCTACTTTTTTTTAAGGAAAAATCAAATTGTGTGACTAATCCAATCAAAGGCACATGCAATTTCTTTTATAAGAAAAAAACAAGTTTCTATTAATACTAATTTATTCCAAGATTTCAAATATTCATTTAATTTAATTTCCATAATTAAATATGGAATAACTATTAGTTCTTATATTCGATAATTATTTTAATACACTATTCAATTTTATTTAGTAGGCTTATTATTCTTTTACAATCTAATCACATTATTATCATTATTGGATTTTTTTATTTTTTATTTTTGGTTTACTTTAATTCTATTGCTGAAAATCTTAAAAAACTTCTAATTTGATAACTATTGGGAAGAGGGAAAAGAAAGTCAACCTTCTAAATCAAAGAGTGAAATTTAAACTCCCATTTTCACTTCCTCATCTAACTCCTCTTTAAAAAAAATAACATATATTTAAAACTAATTTGTATCAATTTATGATTTATTTTAGATTTCCTTTACCCAATTTTACTATATATATATTATAACAAATAAATTTAATATTTTATAAATTAATCACAAATTATTTATAATTTTCTTTTTCAAATAAAAAATAAAATAAAATTTTATTTAAAAATTTAATTAAAAACATAATTTTAAATTTTAGTTACAAATGGTAATTATAAAACTTACTAAAAACATAATGATAAATTTTAATTATAAAACATAAACCTATATATTAATTTTTTAAAAAAAATATAATATTTCTTTTATAATTTAAATAATTTACTTTAAATAAAATTACCAAAAATTTAATAAAGAAAAAAATTCTTGTATTTCTTGGTAAAATTAAATAGATAAATTTTCATGAAATTTAATAATGTTTTTAAAGTAAAGTAATTTAGATTTCAATGAGATTAAAGAACATTTTAACTAAAATTTTCAACGAGTCTAAAAGAAAAATCTGAATCTTCAACAAAATTTCTAAGTATAAATTTTGATGAAATAAAAATAAAATAAAATAAAATAATTTTGTTTCGCTATAATTTTTTTTTAAAATGAATTAGGGTCCATTGTAAGGAATAAACTTACCTGTAACGCAATTGCTGAAAATCCTTCTCTGTTGAACCAAGTTCTTCGATTCTTTCAAGTCTTTGTGCTTTTGTAACAAGTAAGGAAAAACAACCTTTGATACTCCCTATCTTTCTTTAATAATTTCCTATTCTACGAATGCAAAGAACAATAAAAAACAATCCAACGATCAAGATCAGAGAAGAGAAGAGGAAAGTTTCCATTTTGACTCGTGAGAGGATAATATCAAATTGTGAGAGGATAATATCAAATTTTTAAATTTGAAAGATGGATAAAGGTGCACACAAGGCTTCCATTTTTACGTGTAGTTTACACATGAAGTTACTAAAATAAAAATAGTTAACTGGTAAAAAAAAGATTTAAATTCTAAAACAAGATGAAGTTAACTGCTAAAAACTAGAGAGAAGAATAGAAGCTAAAACAAAAATATATGGAAACTTTTTTTTTTTAAAAATAAAATTTGTTTATTCATATTTTGAAAAAAATATATTTATTTCAATAATTAAATTTTAGCATCATAAGTTTTATTTATTTTAAAATAATTATTTGATTTTCTTAATATTTTAATTGTTGATTTTTTTTTAATCTATTTATTTATTTATTTTTCTTGTGTTTTAATCCCATTATGGAATAAAATAATAATTATTGTCAAACCAACTTAATTTAATAATAAAGAGTTTTATTTTCAAATGTATTAGTAAGAGGGTTGTGACAATATCCTTCCTAAAAATAATAGGTATGTCTGTTATTTAAGCATATCAAATATCTATTTTGTTGCATAACAAATATCCATTATGGATAGGGTACCCATTTTGTTCTGTGTAAATTATAAATATGTATAGATTATACATATTATATATAATATAATATAATATAAATAATTTAGTATTATAATATTATAAAAATAATATAATATATTAATATTATATATTATATTATATTATATAAATATTACATATTATATTATTAATATATAAGTATATTAAAATATTATATAACCTAATATAAAATATATATATATATTGATAAGAATGTGTCAATAAACGGGTTTCTATTACAAAATAATGGATATGTGTTTATATCGGATATCTATTTTGCTTCGATATTGCTTCAATACTTGGCTTGGGGACTACCAAGCCTAAAAGTCAACATCCCCAATGTGTTTATAGGGGTTCTAAGAGTTTTTGAACTTCACCCTTTGTGTTGATGGCATTTTTTTCAACTGATTTTGATGAAACAAAAAGGGTTTGTTCAACAAATTGACAACATTCTACCGATATAAGATATGCTTTATTTTAAATTTAATAGATAATTATTATTGATTTTCTACATGCACTATGTGTAAATTCCTAATTGATAGGTTGATTGAAAAAAAATCTATAACTTTTAAATGCTTATAGATTTTTTGAATCAAGATCCACAATATGCTTCATAAACTATTATTAAAAAAATGAATTTCATAATTATTTGACCAAGTTAGGGTGGCTAAACAAATGGTTTTTAATATTTGTAAAAATTCCTACTAGAAAATTTATAACTAATTATTTACTTGCAAAAACATTACAAAAAAATATGCATCACATTTGGGCATGTGTCCTCTACTTATATTGAAATATTTAGAGGTAAATATTTATCTTTTCTCATCATTAGGATGGCCAGACAAACACTTGCTTTTTATTTCTTTCTTGAAAATTTACTACTATTGCATTGAAATTTCAAATTTTAACCAAATATATTTACTTTTTTCCAAAAAAGAACTAGTAGCTTAGAAACTACATTCAATTTTCTAAAAATTAAGTTCTTACATATTTTTCAAATTATGTTAATAACCTATTCAAATTTTTATGTCAAGTTGTGTAACTCTATTTTTCTAAATTTTCATTGCCACTTAGGGGCCTAGTTTGGCCCCTCATGATCCTACACTAACCCTCTTGGTGGTGGTGGTTGTTTTTTTTTGTTTTGTTGTCTCAATTTGGTTTTGGAAATTCTAGTTTTGTTATTTGCTCCTCGTGTTTTTGGTTTGTTTCTTTGTTCTTGCCATTTTTGGCTTTCGTTATCCCACTAGATCGAGTTTCTTGTTGACATGTTGATTGATGAAATTTATGATGCCATCATCAAGAATCAGACTTCATGGTTCCTCGAGGTCTCTTTTTCATGCTTTTAGACTTGGTGGTTTCCAGTTGTTTAGTGTCATAAATCTTCTTTGCACAATGCATGTATGAAAACCGTTCAAATGGTTAAAAGAAACTCTGATCTCTGACCCCCGATCATGCCTTAGGGGTTCAATAAAACAATATAATTGGAGAATCCCCAATTCCCAATCCTCGACAATACAAATAAACACTTAGTTAAAATGTTGATCTCTATATGCCTTTTCAAATTTTGGAGATAGGGGATTCCATTTACATTTTTTCTTATTTAGGTAGAAGGTATAACAGATCCCCAACTCCCAAAATTCATGAACAAAAGTGTTTTCTTTCATCTTCTATGTGATAAGTGCATCTTTCATTTTCAAAGCTAAAGTTCAAAAAAGAAGAATGAGATGGTTAAAGGTCACGAGTTTAGTGGCAAGGATTAAAGCAAAACCTTGAACTTTGATTCCTGAAGTCCTTCACAAGTCGAAGATGCCATTCAATCAATATCAATGCCAATAATGTAAGGGGTAAAGGGGATCCCTGATCCATGACACTCGATCTAGCAATAAAACATATCCTCCAATGTATTTTATTGATAAGAAAAGGGTAAAGGATATCTTTGATGCCTAATGCTTGATAAGCTTGAAACTTAACACAGGAAACTCATTTTATGAATAACAGGTATGGGGGATTCTCGATCCCTGATACCCGAAGGTGATAATAATAAAAGAATCCAATGTTTAAGTGCAAATGTTGGTGGTAAACAGTAAAGTGTAAGACTAAAGGTTGATCCCTAAAATTTTATATACAACTTCTTAACAAGTTATAACCTTGAAATAAAAGTTGATATGGTCTAACATGACTTATTTTGTAGGTTTTCTCTTCTTAGTATGTGAAAATTTTAATACATGGTATTGGTATTTGCAGGAGATATGCCTCCAAAAGATTCAGAGGAAATGAAGTATCAATTCAAGGGTTACCATTCGCATTCTAATACATTTTCTCCTTATAATGAGATTGGTGACATGGACCTGGGACACACCAATATGGAGGAGTTCAAAAGATGGATCAGGGATACCAGTTTCAGGACCTTAATGGAAAGGGCTCTTGCTAATTCTAGATTTGGAGGCTACTTATTTGTCGATTACAGTGCAATCTTTGAAACTGGTATTGACATGTGCTCAACACTACAATCACAAGACCCAAAAGATCAAAGGGTCCAATGGAAAGATTGTGTTGGACCTAACTTTGGAGACGATTGAGAAAGTTTTTAGAATCCCTACTCACCCTATGAAATAGTGGATATGAAAAAGGCCATCAAGTCTTTTGATGATGCTTTAGTTGACAATTTGGGTTATATAAATGACAACTTATTAGAGAAACCTAGAAAGGTGGCATCTAAACTAACAAGGATATAAAAATGAAGTGAGTACAAGGAGGATGTTAAGGACTTGATTGTGTTATTGAGCCAAGTGTTTAGACAACCTAATACAAATGATTTTTATCCTTGGATGCTGAGATTCATCAGGATTATTAATTCTTCTAACAAGAAGACAATTGTTTGGGTGTTCCTTATCAGCGATAGGATCCATGAACAAATGTGAAATGTCCTTTCATCCACTAAGTTATTTATGAAATCATACCTTGTGTATCTACTAGTTTCATAGGCCTCATTCCCAAGACTCACCAAGGTGGGCTCTTATGAGTTGGTTGAAGTCACCATCTATCAACATTACCCCTAGTTGGATTTGGAGGAAAGTTTTCATTATTTTGGCATTGTGAATGACAATTTTATTTACATGATAATTAGAGGCTTGCAAGGATAATTTTCTAGGAGGATCTCCCTTGAGGCTATGAAAGTGATTGGAGATATTGGTTACTAGTTCATTTAGTACAAAACATTGACTTACATCAGAGTGGGAGGCTCCCACAAGATTCCATATAAACTTCAAAGGTATCCTTCAAACAAGCTACTTCTATTAGAGGTTTTTAGGTAGATCATTAAAGTACAACAACTCATTGCAGGGAAACTTAAGCATGGATATGGTTTCCTAATTTAAATAGGAGTGTATTCTATGTGAATATGTAGAATGCCAAGAATGCAGAAATTGAAATGTCTAGGTATAGCTTTGATTTATACAATGATGCTCGGGTAAGATTTGACCCCATTGGGAATATCAACAAAGTAATGGGAGCATACTTTAACCATAAGTCCAAATTGGAAGATCATTTGGAAAATTGTGAGGAAGAGTTTGAAGTAAGACTGAAAGATTATTGTTGATTGCCAATATTTTTTATGAGACATTACTTAAAGGCTAGGATCCCTAAAGAACAAGTAGAAGATGGAAAGGTTTTGGATCCAACCTATGCTACCTAGAGGATCTCTAAGGTTCCTATTTTCAATGTAGACTATTCATTCAAGGAAAATGACAACATAAATGATAGGTCTTAATAGGTGGTGGCATGCTCTCAATGTTGGTTGACTACACCTTTGTCCATGTCCAAAACTTTAGAGAAGCCAAAAGTGGTTGAGGGAAAGGAAGGAGGAACTTCAACTAAGATAATTGTGAAGAAAGAGCATGATAAACTTTCCTCTAACACCCCTACAACCAAGAAGAAAGACAAGGGTGACCCTGCTAGAGAAGTAGGGAAGAAAAAGAAAGAAATAGGGCCAATTAACATTTCTTTAGAGGAAGATGATGAACCAAAAGGAGAAAATCTCTATAAAAGGAGAATTAGGGTAGCAACTGTAGAAAGAGTAGCCCAACAAGAAACTGAAGAGGCTTACTCCTCTACCTCTCCTCATGAGTCTCCATTGCCTAGTCCCCCTCCACCACTAGATAAAAGAGTACCTGTACCACAACCTCAACCTCTATTACGAACTCCTTCCCTTTGTATAGGTGGATTACCCCTTGGAGAAGGAATCCCTGCTGAAACCATTATTGAGGAAGAGGAGGTTGAAAAGGAGTTTCTCATAGAAGCATAAGCGATTAAAGATGTTGGTGATGTTTTTAAGAATGTCCAACTTGATATTAATGTAAAAGTGTTACAAGAAGTGAATAAAGAAATACTTCGCAAAAATGTGCATGTTTCTCAAGAGGAGGTATTGAAACAAAAAGAAGTTGAAAAGGAAGCCAACCAAGAAGAGAAATTTTCTGAGGAGAGACCTTAGGGTGAAGAAATGCACCAATAAAGAGCTCAAGAAGAAGAAAATAAAGCTCAAGAAAAGTTAGAGTTAAACATTGGTGCTTCTCATGATGCAAGAATAGTTTCTACTCCTCCCAGAGAAACCTATGTTGCAATACTAGTGTGGTTGAACCAAAATATCAAGAAATGGTAGAGGGTGTATGTAGAAACTCTAGATCCAAGCTTAACAACATTGTCAAAGGCCTTCTAGTCCTCTAGAAGAAGGAAGAAGGCTCAAAGGATATCTACCATCTCAGTGCAGGGGCAGGGAAATAGAATAACTAAGATAGCAGTTCCTCTGGTAGACAAGATGGAATCTGAGATGGAACCTTCTGATTATTGAATCTGTCAGGTGGATTTGGGGGTGAAAGTAATGGAGGGTGAATAGTAGGGCTTGCATATGTTAGTATCTACTATTTTGAAAGGATGCAAAAGGATGAAAACATGAAAGATGAGCTCAAAGATCAAGTTCAATAGTTAACTTCTTGCATTAGTAATCTCATTAGGCTTGTCGATGATAAAGATCCCAAATTTGCACTTCAAGCTACCTTAAAAGGTGAAATTAGGCCCTTTGAACCTAATGGATGGATTCCAATTATGCAGCAGTGGAAGGAAAACTTCTTGGAGCTTGCAGAAACCATTTTAAAATAGCTTGTCAAATCGTACCATGCTATTAGTGATGAGAATAACAATGCTTAGTAGCTGACTTTGAGTGTTGACAAAGAATTGCTAGTATGGGAGGAATACATACCAATCCTCCACCAAATTAATGGAACCAAAGAAGAGGAATTCCTCAAGGTTGCAATAATTGAGGAAGAAGAACAGGTGTTGATTCTTGTTTAGGTAAGAGCAAATGAATTTTAGATGGAAATTTTGAATGGATGTAAAGATAAGTTGAACAATGATAGGAGTCAAGATGGGAAGGTAATGAATGAAATCCAAAAATCCATAGAAGATTTAGGATGCACATTTTTGGAAAACCCTTCATTGGTAAGAGAACCTGAGGAAATGATAGAAGATTTATAGAATTTGATGCAAGGACAGGTTACCCAGGAAGGCATAAACAATATGGTCAACAAGAAAGTGAAAATCCAATCTCTTCAAGAGGATTTGGAAGCTTTTTCTAAAATATAACAACAGATCAAAAGGGCCACTTTTTATCAAAAGATCAAAATCCAGTTTCATAAGGGACCATCCATAGAAAGAAAGAATGAGATAGTGCTAGCATGGTCTAATAACTTTGCTAAATCAATTGGAGACAGGATAAGTGTCACTGTTGTAGCTGGACCAATGTTTAACAAAGTGTTGATGATGTTGAAGATGGCATGCCTTTTAAGATCTCTAGGAGTTGTTGGAATTAAGTGGGGTGTAACTCTTGGTAGTAAATATTGATATAAATTCATGCACCATAATACATGGAGGAGATGTGCATTGCATTTTGAAGACTCTTAGCCTCAGTTCGACTTGGGTCTTGATCACAGCTGGTTGTTAAAGATTTTCTTTTGTTAATTAATAAATGAACCATACTGGGTGGCACCCAACTTTATGATTATCGCATTTTCAATTATTTCACGCTTTCCTTAAAATTAGCAAAAGACTTGGTGCAGTCACAGATGGAGGGTTGAAAAAGAATAGTCCAAACCATGCATCTAGGAGTCAACATAACAGAAACAACACAAGAAAATGATTTGCAAATATGAAACTTCATTGAATTAAAAATATTACATGCAACATATTCCTCATGAGTGAATAACCAGGGCTCACAAGCCTGCCACAAGGGCATTCAACATTACAACTGGCCAAAGGCCTTATTACCATCCCTCAAAGGGTTGATACAAAAATATAAAATATCTAACTAATTATGGATCTATAACTAAATGGTTAGCTTACAAATGATTATAAATATGATTCTCAAGCTCCAAAGGTTTGTATTAACCACAAGGGTTTACAAAACCTGATGAATAAACAATTGTGAAGATCAGCCTCAAAACATAAGATGATAATCCTTCACGAAATGAAATGACTTGTGAATCTCCAAGATAGATCATATTGAACCCAAGATGCTTGTATGATGTCCCATTAGGCTTCACACATTTAGAATAGGTCCACACTAATAAATTTGGACCAAGTCAGTCCCAAATGCTCTGACTGTTAAATAGAGAGAAATTATAAGAGTGATAGATTTCAAAAAACAAATGCAACTGATTTGAAATTTGGATATTGATAGATGTCCATGTGTAGATGTTATATCCTACTACATGAGCTAAGAAACGATAATACAATGAAATGTGGAGTGAAATAGTATAACTAATACTAAATGCAATGCAAGAAAATAAATATTTTTGGTTGATATAGGATTTCTTTACAACTAGGGATGCTCTTGCATTAGACACCTGGGGTTGGAAGAAAAGTGATTCCCTCACTTTCCAAGGCTAAGAGGAAGAAAAAGATAGAATACCTCAACTTGAGAAATCCATGATGAATCCTCCATTGGTCTTCCTTTCCACTTCACAAGATATTCTTTGTATTGCTTGTTCCTAATGCTCCTTTCAGTTCTAGTATCTAATATTTATTTAATCCCCTCTAGTTTTTGATGTGGTAACTGCTCCTTTAAATCCACTTGACTACTACTATTACTTTATTATCCTTCATGATACTCATAGATGTCTGCAATATTGAGAATAGGTGATATACCCAATGTTTTTGATAAATCCACTTCATATGCATTTCCATAATCAAATTTCCTTAGAATCTTACATAGTCCAAAATTCCTCATCTTCAACTTATTATATGTTCCCACTGGAAATCTCTCCTTCCTCATATATACCATCACTTCATCTCCAACAACAAATTCCTTATGTCTCTGGTGCTCATTTTCCTTCTCCTTATACTTACTACTCATGTCTTCCAAATGATTCTAGAATTGATTATGTAATGTCTCAATGAAGTCTACAAATTATTCTTCCTCCACACTCACTATTGAATTTGACACCATTTTCCAACGGTCGTTTGTCAGTCGTTTGACAAATCTTTGTCGGAAGAGCGACGCAATGGTGAAAATCTTTTCGTCGCTATTTTTTCGTCGAAAGGCTGACGCTGAATTAAATGTTGAAATAACGGCGAAGAATCATCAGTCGACGGCATCATGAAATGCCTCATACTTTCATTAGAATATCGACAAAAAATTCGTGTATCCACTGACGAATTACACCAGAAGTTCATCACTAGTTCAACGAAATGGGCAAGCAGTAGCGTCAAAACAACAGCAGACGTTCGTCGCCATTTTGATGAAATGGGCAAGGAGTAGTGTCGAAACAACACCAAAAGTTTGTCGAATGTGCGACGAAATAGGCTAGTAGCATCGAAACAACACCAAGAGTTCGTCGAATTTGCAACAAAATTAGCAAGGAGTAGCGTCAGAAGAACACCAAAAGTTCATCGAAAGTGTGACGAAATGGGCAAGGAGTAGAGTGGTAGCAACGCCGAAAGATCATCGAAATTGCGATGAAATGGGCAGGGAGTTAGGACAATCTTCATCACAGCTATA
>VDFB02097515.1:0-12462 GCA_007258455.2 Sequoia sempervirens
AAGAGACCACAACCAAGAACATCCAAGCAGAGAACCACAAGACTCAACGTCATACAAAAGTATCATAACACTCAGGAATTTACAATGACATAATCAACCACATCCAAGAGTCATAAATCTCATCACATAAATCAAAGCAATAACCAACAAACAAATAACCAAAGGATGATCATTAACCGACACAATAACATCATATCACAGTACCATAAGAGTACAAGGTCGAGACCCAATTATCAACAAGATTTATACAAGACCAAAGAATACACCAAAGATCAAATAGGGTAAAACCATAAATCAATTCAAAACAACTATGATCCATCAATTGAAGACAAAGACCCACTTCCTAGTTAATTAATTAAATTATCACTTATTAAATTCACTCTAACGAGGGCTATCCTGGTGCCCCTTTGTGCGCCGACCACCCACTTAGAGAAACTCTCTCTCTCTAGACACTCAAAACATAAAACAAAAATCCAAGGGTTGTACAACACAACAAGAACATTAGATCACAATAGAGAAGCAAGCGAGGCATTACCCATCTCACGAAAAACACAATCAAAATCTTACAATTCTCGTACAACCCTTTCAAAATCCAAATACGAAAACACTTGCCACATCAGAGGCACATAAAGTGAGAACATTGACCAACCATAAAAAACAAGCCTCTGGAAGATTCTCAAAAAGTTACACTAGGGTTTCCCCATGAAATATGACAACAATAAAAGCAAAACCTTAAAGAACTATTTTCAATTCAAATATGATGAGAAAATACATCAAAATAAGATCAACAACTCCCTTAAACAACATCAATAACTTCGATACGAACTAAATCGGACATCCAAGGGAAACCTCTATTTTCTCCTCTCGGAATACCCATAATTCAAAGAACTTTCAATTTGACTCATTAACAACTCAAGCAAGACCATCAATCATGACAAAGATAACATTACCCGATTTACCACTCAGGGTAAAGAACCAAAAGAAAACATATGGGTTCCCAACGAATAGCAACATACATTAATTGAGAGAAAATTCCCAACTCAAAATCAACTCACGAAAAGTCACATCGAAAGAATCCATAAAACCACACATTCAAATAACATATCAATTCATTCAATAAGAAGTAACTTGAAACAATCTAAAAAAAACATTATTTTAAAGATCAATCATTTCCAATCATCTAAGGTCATCACAATATTGTGAAATGAAGATAAAATCTAATGTTTTAAGCCATAAGACACTATTTAGAAGTATACACTTCCAAACACAAATTAAACAAATTCAATTTACATATTATAACAATAATCTCCCTTCGAAGATCAACCCACTCAAACCAACAATTTGATCCTGATATCAATCACAAGTATTTTCTAGAACTGTTCTTATAGAAATCCCACAAATCAATTATTAAAAGAATATGAGGGAAATTGACTTAGAAAAGATCATCTAATTTTATTCATTTACATAAACCCTTTGTTTAACTAAATATAATTAATCAGAACATTTATCGAATCAACAATCATTCACTAGCCTTTATCGTAATACCCAACTATTTAAAGTTTTCAAACTTATTTACTTCCATTTATCTTATAAATCAATTCTCCCACCTAAACAGAAATAATCATTATCGCCAATATTATCTACATACACCAACAACATAAAAAACTCTACTTTTCATTATTTCTAAGTTAACTATCCCACTTGAAACTAATCAAATTGAGAATAAACTAATCTATCAATGATACCCAAATTATTAACATAAGGAAACTCTCTCTCTAATCACTTTACTAACCTACTCAATAACATAATACCTAACTTAACTACCTAATAATTCTAATTTTCTAACTCCTATAAATAAATCATTTTCTGAATATGTAACGCCCGCCGTGCAAACCCCAGAGAACACACACATAATGCGAATAATTTTTTTTTAAATAATCGAAATAACATGTAACAACATTAAATCATAAACACATAGCATAACACATAACATTAATACACTTGGTTCTCTGGGGCACGCGAGGTTACATTGCAACCACAACACAACATAAAGATAATGAAAACAACATAACCATTTAATTTATAAAAAAAACATATACAAAGATACAACTGATAGCCATGATGCGAGTGTGACAACATCGCATAATTACATCCATGATAAGTCTTTTAACATGATCCAATTCAATCCTAACTATTACATCATTGAAATAATATTACATTACAATCCTCTTTGATACAAGAATTACATTGAATTTCCCAACATGGGGATTGATACAAAATAATGAACATGAAATACAACTGATCACTGGAACATCTGCACTGCGGAAAGCTGAGATGACAAGACGCTGATGGGGAACCCAACGGGTGTGGAGCACGTTCCACCCAACCATGTGAATTACGAAGTAACTCACCCCCCGTGCTCAGAGGTGACGAGGAAGTGAACCCGACCATGGATGTCAACCGACTCAACACTATGATACATAACAAGTACAACTCAAATATGCAATGCACAACCATCGACGTACTCAAATCACATAACAAGTTAAACCAAGACTCATTACAATAACAGGAAGTAATATCACTGAACAATCACGAAACAAATTTACAAGAAATCAAAGATACATCACAGAGAGATAACATCCAGAGGCAACAACAAAGCACAAGGGTGTCAAGTGGAGAGTGTCATCGCATAGCTCTCAAGGGATTTCCTGGCCCTTCCTCCAACTAAGGCGCCGGCACCCATCTATGGATATCCTGGCCCTTCCTCCTAACTAAGGCGCCGGCACCATAGGGTAGCTAATGCGGAGCCAATAGTCTCTCATGAGGATGAGACTCTGACTTTGCCGACCACGGCCTTCTCAGTCTATCACTAGTCTAAGGTATCCCTAATGCATAGCCGAGGAATCCAAAGTTTTATTATCTTGTATTTTTAAACTACCCATCCCCCTAAATCTGTTGTTTAGGTTATCACTTGTTTACTACTCTTCGAGGGTTATCCTGGCCCTTCCTCATCCGAGGCGCCGGCACCCACGAAGAGCCACTCTCCCACCTATGACCCCTAACATATCTCAAATCAGGCAAGGGTTGGACTAACACATAAAGTCATAAAACCAAAATCCAAAACACGAGGCATAAACCATCTCGCAACTGCACATAAGCAACAAACTTGCAAACCCGTCCAACCCTTCCTAGCATAACACCAATAACGCTCAACAGCATAAACAAGAGAAATCAACATTTAAATTCACAAGCCTCTGGAACAGAATTTCACAGTCCAATACGGTTCCCACATCGACGACACTGAACGAGGAAACTACAACAGGAAAGGAAAACTCACATCACATTCACAAGGTTGTACTATTCCGTTTGTTCTGATCCATTGATACAAGTAATTTCAATTGTTTCCAACAAGTTCTACAAACACAATTAAAAGCTAACGCTTGTCTATCAGATTTATTTAGAACAAAGAATGATACACGTTACCCAATTTCAATAAATACAATTTAACAAAATTAAATATAGAAGAAATCCCACCTAAAATTTACATTTATACTATATAATAAATTTCACCAAAATTAATAATCATCATAATCTTATTTAAATAATGTAGCATTAAATAATTATAAGTTTTATTCTATTTATTTCATTTTTACTTTATAACTTTAAAATAAACATATTATAACTAAATTTCCAAAAAAAATAAAATAAATAAATTTAAAAACAAAATAAAATAAAAACAAAATATTAAATATATATAAATTTATTTATATATATATATTATAAATAAATATATATATATATACTTATTTATAATTTATATATATAAATTACACAAATAAAAAAAATAAATAAAAAAAAAAACAAAATAAATAAAAAACAGCCGGCGGCCATTTTCGTCGCTGGCCCCTTGATCCCCAAGAATTTGCGTCTGTGATCCCAAGGAATTGCGTGGGCCAACGATCCCAAAATGGGCGGTCCTTTGGGCTAGCGTCGCAGGGGCTGGCGATCACTGAAGTGCCCAGATGCTTGCTTGAAGGAGGAGGAGGGACTTGTTTGACCCTTCCCAAAAAACTTTAATTTATTTATAAAAAAGCAAATACAATCTTTACAAAACAACAAAATTTCACTTATATTTTGGCCGCATTTTTAAAAAATCATGAGCGAAATGTTGCCAGTCAATCAGTTTCAAAAATTAGATTTTAGTTTCGATAAAACCATGTAAATATTAATGTGTTACTTGATGGGATTTTTAATGGAGATATAATGAGATATATATATATATATATATATATATATATATATATATATATATATATATATATATATATATATATATATATATATACATACCTATATATATATATATATATATATATATATATATATATATATATATATATCGGGATATAAATATATCGATAAACCTCAAACATACATATAATATTTCAATAACATGAGAGTGTCATGAGACAAACTGATAGAATTGGAGAGACAAAGAATAAAAAGAGCAATAAATGTTACACATACTCGAGATGTTTTCAAATTTTCCAGCTTTTGACTTGAGAAATCACTTTTCTCCTAATTACTGTGTATTTTGATAATTGGTATGTTTGGCGAGGAAGATTGGGTTTTTCTTTGTTTTGACAATATCTGGAACCATATAATAACTTTGATTTTCCTTGTTTTCTAGTATGATAACTTGCCCTAGTTTCAGTTTTCAACAGAGGGTTTTCTACATTTACAAAAAAAATCATTTTTAATACAATATATCTTTTCTTTTCAGAAATAACCCAAAAAGGTATGAGAAGAGAATGACGAGAGAAACCTGGAGTCCAATGCGAATTTGAAGATGCCTGCTTGACTCTGATGCTCTCGAATCCGATTCCAATCCTTAGTCCAGAACGAACTCCACCTTCACTTGAGCACTTCAACTTTTTGTTCTTCTGTGTGTGTGTGAGAACTCCCAAGAATTCATAATTAAATAAAATATATTCTTCATCTCTCCAAGGCTCTCCCCAAAAATCCAGATAAAAAGAAAAATCAATCTTTAAAACAAGCTTTCTTTTCAACACTCAAACCCTATTGGCTCACACTGTCTTTTAATTCTTTTATTTGTTTTAATTACTTTAATTCCTATTTTTTTTTAACTTTTCTTGCACCACACATTATATATTTAATTTAAATAAATTATTCACATCATTATCCACCACCAAAATTTAATTAATTAAAATAATTTAAGCAGATTTATTATTTAATTATCATTAAATTGCAATATATGATTTTCAAAATAATTAAAATATTTAAATAATTAAATATTATTTAATCCAACATTTAACATAAATAATCAATTTCAAACGTTAAGATAAATCATAATTATCAATGCCACCCAAATGAATAAGAGACACAAACCACATTGAGGCAAAGAGGCGACAATTGCACAACATGGAAATATACCAACCATTAGGACAGCGACATCATGGGACGGGAGGGGACTTTATTCGTCACCTCACGTATCAACATTTTAATAGTTGGATTATTTGGTGCTTTCATGCTGTCTGTAGGAAGCAGGTGGAATCGAGACTTATACCTGCAATCCTGCATACAAACGAAGTTGTGTACATGTGCATATAAACATATATATCAAAGCATTAAATCAAGTTACTGCATTGTGAGAAGGAATTGCAACATAACAGGGCACTCGCGAACGAGTGATGCTATATTTTCCTCCGTCACACCTATTCTAACAATTATAGCATAATCAAAGAATTACATTTCTAACTAACAATCACCTCCTAACATATTAATTTAAATCATTGCATCATATCACAATTCTTAAAATTAACAGATAATCAACCATAATGTCATATAAAGTAATCATGTCTAAAATGAAATAACATCGTCTAGCATCTAAAGTAACCATATCAAACAATAGCAGTATCATCATAGTATCTGACTAACCACATCAAACAATACAGTATCATCATAGTATCCAAGCAAGCACAGAAAATAATAAGTCTAAATAGTATGAGGGGTATTACATCCTCCCCCCCTAGGATATGGCTTACTCCTGGAAGCCATTAAATAACAAAATAAAAAGAAAAATTAAGATTCTCAAATAAGGGAGACATCCTCCCATGACACCAAGATCACAACGTTTAGGACACCATCGAACCCTTTCGAGCTCACTCGCGAGCTCCGAAGCCAGAACTTCGTCCTCTACCAGAAGCCTCTGCACCTGCATCCTGGTATCCACCCTGGTGATTGTCGACAACGGAAAACACTTGATGAGATCTATCTGCATCACCCACCGTCGGCTCAAAAGCGACGGGTCTCTGATAAAAACCAGAAGTGCTCTTCTGTGGACACACTCTAGCGATATGCCCTTGTTGCCCACATGAGTAGCAACCAGTACCTCGGCCAAATCCTCTGCCCTCGGATGGAGCATTGGATTGTTGAAAGCTTGCTCGACTCGGCGCTGACTGAAAACTAGGTGCAGGCTGAGCAAAACGTTCCTGTCGAATTTGGTGCCTGATCCTGTTCCGATCCCTACGAAACTGCGAATTGCCACCTTGCTGAGATTGAAAGTTTTCATGCTTCGGCTGCGATTGTTGTTGTTGATGCTGCTGCTGACGTTGCTGACCCCCTTTAGAAGGTGGGTTCATGTTCCTAGAAGCTCCTGCTCCCTGCGACTGACCTCCATGAGTAACGTAACCAGGTGTGGGCATGCTACCAATCTGTACTCCGATATGACCACCCAAAGCCATGGCCAAATTCTCCTCCACTAAGCGAGCCTTCTCCACTGCCATCTCCATCGTCTTCGGCTCAAAGACTCGTACACCACCACTGATGCGGGCATTCAAGCCTCGAACAAAATGCTGCACTAACATGCCCTCATCGTGGCTAATCCCTGCATACTGCTTCAACTCATAGAAGCGCCTCTCATACTGCTCCACTGACATAGACAATTGCTTGAGATCATGAAACTCGTCAGCCTTGCGTTGCCTCGAGTGAACTGAGAGGAAACGAGCTCTGAACCTGTCTAGGAACAACTCCCAAGTAACCATACTGAGATCAAGGTGCAGTTTATGTTCCTCAAGATGCCACCAAGTAGACGCGAAGCCTCGCAAGTGCATAACTTCGCACCGAGCCTTGGTATTGCTACCGTAGGGGTGCATGGCGAAGCAACGGTCTAAGCCAATTAACCAGGTCTCAGCCTCAAGACCTCCTCCAGAACCATCAAAAGTAGGAGGGTGTGCCCTCATCAGATCTCTCATATGGCCTGCAATGATTGCATCCTGAACCACATCTGTATCCCTTCGCCTTGGCAACCTTTCTCTCTCTCTACCTGGTGTACCTCATCTGGCCTGGGTCCCAATCGGTCAAGAATCTCTCCAAGTATATGTTGTAATTGACCGTCTAGACCTGGCGGTACTGGATTCTGGTCACCTGATGGAACACTATGAAGACTCTGCTGTTCCTCATGCTCAGAGCCATGGGAACTAGGAACTGAAGGACTTCGCCGGTTTGCTCCACGTCCAGCACCACGGCCTCTTCCACGACCACGTCCTCTACCTCGAGGCATAGTTCTGCGCCACAAGATAAAGTACGACATGAGCACAAGAGTTGCACAAACGGTAACCTAATGGACTACACTACCCAAAGACCCTAGCGTTTGCAACCTTGGCTCTGATACCAAGTTGTAACGCCCGTCGTGCAAACCCCAGAGAACACACACATAATGCGAATAATTTTTTTTTTTTAAATAATAGAAATAACATGTAACAACATTAAATCATAAACACATAGCATAACACATAACATTAATACACTTGGTTCTCTGGGGCACGCGAGGTTACATTGCAACCACAACACAACATAAAGATAATGAAAACAACATAACCATTTAATTTATAAAAACCATATACAAAGATACAACTGATAGCCATGATGCGAGTGTGACAACATCGCATAATTACATCCATGATAAGTCTTTTAACATGATCCAATTCAATCCTAACTATTACATCATTGAAATAATATTACATTACAATCTTCTTTGATACAAGAATTACATTGAATTTCCCAACATGGGGATTGATACAAAATAATGAACATGAAATACAACTGATCACTGGAACATCTGCACTGCGGAAAGTTGAGATGACAAGACGCTGATGGGGAACCCAACGGGTGCGGAGCACGTTCCACCCAACCATGTGAATTATGAAGTAACTCACCCCCCGTGCTCAGAGGTGACGAGGAAGTGAACCCGACCATGGATGTCAACCGACTCAACACTATGATACAAAACAAGTACAACTCAAATATGCAATGCACAACCATCGACGTACTCAAATCACATAACAAGTTCAACCAAGACTCATTACAATAACAGGAAGTAATATCACTGAACAATCACGAAACAAATTTACAAGAAATCAAAGATACATCACAAAGAGATAACATCCAGAGGCAACAACAAAGCACAAGGGTGTCAAGTGGAGAGTGTCATCGCATAGCTCTCATGGGATTTCCTGGCCCTTCCTCCAACTGAGGCGCCGGCACCCATCTATGGATATCCTGGCCCTTCCTCCTAACTGAGGCGTTGGCACCATAGGGTAGCTAATGCGGAGCCAATAGTATCTCATGAGGACGAGACTCTGACTTTGCCGACCACGGCCTTCTCAGTCTATCACTAGTCTAAGGTAGCCCTAATGCATAGCCGAGGAATCCAAAGTTTTATTATCTTGTGTTTTTAAAACTACCCAACCCCCTAAATCTATTATTTAGGTTATCACTTGTTTACTACTCATTTGAGGGTTATCCTGGCCCTTCCTCATCCGAGGCGCCGGCGCCCACGAAGAGCCACTCTCCCACCTATGACCCCTAACATATCTCAAATCAGGCAAGGGTTGGACTAACACATAAAGTCATAAACCAAATCAAAACACGGGAGGCATAAACCATCATAAGCGCACACCAAAGCAACAAACTTGCAAGCCGTCCAACCCTTCCTGCTATATGCCTGATAGCAGCTCAAGCGGCTAAACAAGAGAAATAAACATTTAAATTCACAAGCCTCTGGAACAGAATTTCACAGTCGAATACGGTTCCCACATCGACGACACTGAACGAGGAAACTACAACAGGAAAGGAAAACTCACATCACATTCACAATGTTGTACTATTCTGTTTCTTCCGACCCATTGATACAAATAAATTCAATTATTTTCAACAAGTTCTACAAACACAATTAAAAGCTAACGCTTGTCTATCAGATTTATTTAGAACAAAGAATGATACACGTTACCCAATTTCAATAAATACAATTTAACAAAATTAAATATAGAAGAAATCCCACCTAAAATTTACATTTATACTATATAATAAATTTCACCAAAATTAATAATCATCATAATCTTATTTAAATAATGTAGCATTAAATAATTATAAGTTTTATTCTATTTATTTCATTTTTACTTTATAACTTTAAAATAAACATATTATAACTAAATTTCCATAAAAAAAAAAAAAAAATTTAAAAACAAAATATTAAATATATATAAATTTATTTATATATATATATATTATAAATAAATATATATATATATACTTATTTATAATTTATATATATAAATTACACAAATAAAATAAATAAATAAATAAAAAAACAAAATAAATAAAAAACAGCTGGCGGCCATTTTCGTCCGCCCGCGCGCAGTCCCCAAGGACTGCATACAGCAGTCCCAAGGGACTGCGTGGATAGCAGTCCCAAAGGACTGTGGACGGCAGTCCTTTGGACTGCACCCAGCAGTCCTTAGGACTGCTGCGGTAGTCCTTTGGGCTGTCGTGCGCAGGAGAGGGGGAGGGACGGGGTACGACCCCTTCCCTTCCCAAAAAAAAACTTTTAATTTATTTATAAAAAACATAAATACAATCTTTAAAACAATGAAATTTCATATATATATATATATTTTTTTATTTTTTATTTTTCAAAAAATCATGAACGAAATATTTACTGCGCACAGTCAATCACGGATTTCAAGAATCTGATTTTCGTTTTCTGATAAAACCATATAAATATTTAACAATAAGGATTTTAATGGAGATATAAGCAGATATATATATATATATATATCAGGATATAAATATATCAATAAACACTCAAACATACATATATTTCAACATGAGGGCAGAAGTACAGAGACAAACATTAAATTGGAGAACAAAAGAATAAAAAAGAGCAATAAATATTTACACATACTCAGATATTTTCAAATTTTCAAAAGCATTGTTTTTCAAAAGGGGAAATCACTTTTCTCTAATTACTATTTTGATAATTGGTATGTTTCAGAAGATTGGGTTTTTCTTTGTTTTGACAATATCTGGAACCATATAATAACTTTGATTTTCCTTGTTTTCTAGTATGATAACTTGCCCTAGTTTCAGTTTTCAACAGAGGGTTTTCTACATTTACAAAAAAATCATTTTTAATACAATATATCTTCTCTTTTCAGAAATAACCCAAAAAGGTATGAGAAGAGAATGACGAGAGAAACCTGGAGTCCAATGCGAATTTGAAGATGCCTGCTTGACTCTGATGCTCTCGAATTCGATTCCAATCCTTAGTCCAGAATGAACTCCACCTTCACTTGAGCACTTCAACTTTCTGTTCTTCTGTGTGTGTGTGAGAACTCCCAAGAATTCATAATTAAATAAAATATATTCTTCATCTCCCCAAGGCTCTCCCCAAAAATCCAGATAAAAAGAAAAAATCAATCTTTAAAACAAGCTTTCTTTTCAACACTCAAACCCTATTGGCTCACACTGTCTTTTAATTCTTTTATTTGTTTTAATTACTTTAATTCCTGTTTTGTAACTTTTCTTGCACCACACATTATATATTTAATTTAAATAAATTATTCACATAATTATCCTCCACCAAATTTAATTAATTAAAATAATTTAAGCAGATTTATTATTTAATTATTATTTAATTGCAATATATGATTTTCAAAATAATTAAAATATTTAAATAATTAAATATTATTTAATCCAACATTTAACATAAATAATCAATTTCAAGCGTTAAGATAAATCATAATTATCAATGCCCACCCAAAATAAGACAAGACACAAACACAGCAGGCAAAGACGACAATTACACAACATCGACTATACCAACAGATGAGACAACCTGACATCATGGGACGGGAGGACTTCATCGTCACCTCTGTATCAACATTTATCCGTTGGGTTATTTGGTGCTCGCCCTGTCCTGCCAAAGCAGGTGGAATCGAGACTTATACCTGCAATCCTGCATACAAACGAAGTTGTGTACATGTGCATATAAACATATATATCAAAGCATTAAATCAAGTTACTGCATTGTGAGAAGGAATTGCAACATAACAGGACACTCGCGAACGAGTGATGCTATATTGTCCTCCGTCACACCTATTCTAACAATTATAGCATAATCAAAGAATTACATTTCTAACTAACAATCACCTCCTAACATATTAATTTAAATCATTGCATCATATCACAATTCCTAAAATTAACAGATAATCAACCATAATGTCATATAAAGTAATCATGTCTAAAATGAAATAACATCGTCTAGCATCTAAACTAACCATATCAAACAATAGCAGTATCATCATAGTATCTGACTAACCACATCAAACAATACAGTATCATCATAGTATCCAAACAAGCACAGAAAATAATAAGTCTAAATAGTATGAGGGGTATTACAGAATATAAACACATTAATTACAAAGTCTTAAGCAATAATGTCACGCCCCGCCGTGCGAACCCCAAAGGAACTAAAACAACGGAACAATTTTTTTTTTTTTTTTTAAAAGAATATAATAACATACTTAAGTATTACAACATAACAATATATCAAGAGGCACAACTTGTTCCAATGGGGTACACGAAGTGACATGACTATTCTAACCCATAACACGATAATAAATTAAACCATAATAAACAGTTACATATATCCATCATTCTCATTTCATCATTTACATATCCATTGAACAATAACTACATTCATGACATAAGTACATATAATAACACATGTGATGATAAAGATATAAAGTGTTACATATTTCGATAGATACAACATAACATATCCAACTATTACAAGAGATTGCTCCTGAATCAAAACACGGCTCGAATATACATTACATCCCAAGAGATAATGAAATACAAATAACTGAAGATACATCTCAATAATCCATATAACCAAATTACATCGAGGTCACCCCATCACACGTGGGAGACGATACATCAATAAATACATTAAATACATTACAACTGAAGTATATACAACTATCTGGCACAAACGAATAACTGGAACATCAACATCTTCCAAAAGTCCTGCAATAAAGATACACCTGCAATAGAAGGGGAAACCCAACGGGGTGCGAAGCACGTTCCACCCAACCACCC
>VDFB02097517.1:0-14742 GCA_007258455.2 Sequoia sempervirens
CATACATATCTTTGTAAAAACGGATGTTTATGTAGTGATCAAGAACATATTGTTGGTTGGAATTCTTTATGTTTATGTTGTTATTAAACATAGTTGTGGCTAAGGATGGCAAGCTTCTGTTAAACTACAACTACATTCATCAGTTGTGAAATCTATGTGAAGGCACTTGGATGTTATCTTGTGTTTTTAATGTAATGAAATAGTTAATGTTATGTTTCCTATTTTTTTGCATGCATCGATGGTTCCAAAAGGTCTGGGGTGCGCTAATTCTATGGTGTTCTTTGGAAGGTTCTCGAGAAAGAACGAAGGAAAGAGAAAGCAAGCGGGTAGATGTGCATGTCATCTAGGTTATTCTTGAAAATAGTATTCTTTCATTGTGTCAATTGTTGTTGGAAAGACTATATAACTTTGTGGGTTTTGGCATGTCACTAACTGCTGCTCATATTGTTCCATTTATGACTTCGGTTCTATGTGAATGGCTGGAAAATAGTTAATTTGTTGTGTTGTTGGAGTTATTAGAAATGTATTATTCTGTGTCATTCTGAGGCTCTTTCTTGTTTTTGAAGGTAGCTATGACCAAGGATAGCAAGATTCTATGAAGGTGCAAGTGCATTCATTGGTTGTGGAACCTATGTGAAGGTGGCTAGACTTGGGACTTTGTTGCCATGTCAAAGGTGGCAGGCATTTTTTGTGGCGATAGAGGAGTCTGGAAAAATGACAGAAGTGTAGGGGAGGCCAGTGAAATGTCATTAACATTGATTTTTGTATGGTTCCCATGTAGTGGTGATGGTGCAAGTAACATTTGTTTTAAACTCCTTGGAAAACAAAACTAATGTCTGTGCAGTTATCAATACCATATTGTTCGGTGTCATTCTAAGGTTTATGTTGTTGAAGTTGGCTATGAGCATGGAGGGCAAGCTTTTGTGAAGGTGCAAGTGCGTTGAATGTTGTGAAAATTTTGTAAAGGTGGTTGAAGGTTATCTTATGTTTTTTTGCATGTAATGATGGTTCCAAAAGGTGTGGTTTGTGATATTTATGTGTTGTTCTTTTAACTATATATATGTAAATATGTATACAAATGTGTATATATATGTATATATACATATGTATATGTGTGTAAATACATAATATATGTGTGTGTATATATGTATGTATATATATACTGAAAGGGCTGAAAAAAATCCTAACCAAACTATACCCCATCTGCTAAGTCTGTCCCCGGCGCCGAGAAAAAAGGGGAAAATGGTGAGGCTTACGAAAATTCCCAGCAAGGATGACACAAGTCTGACCTAAGCTAAGGAGACAATAATCAATAATACCTGTGTAACCAAACCATGAATGGATAACATTAATTGTTTTATTCTCTTCCAACCATAGCCAGATAATGAAAGGCATAAATCAAACAACATTAGCTAATGTAGCCAACAACAGTGAAAAATCCCTTATGCAAAACAACACCACAAGAACGTGAACACTAAATGAATCAATATTGGTTTGAATGGTAACCCAGATGGGGAAATTCAACAAAAAACACAACAGTTTTCATTTTCTGGTTATTGTTGGAATAGAATAAAATAATGAAATAGTTAATGTTGTTCAGCAGATAATGAAAGCCATAAATCAAACAACGTTGATTTCAATAGCCACCCAAATTGAAAGTGACAGCATATAGGATTAACTATTTTACTCCATTGCAGCCATAACCACAAACCAGAAGTCATAAATCAAAAAACATCACAGTACCAAATCCATGGGAAACCATATACAGAAAATGAAAACCATAAATCAGACAACATATTTGAAACAATCAACAGTACCTTATGGAAAATCAACACAGTTACAATCATGGAAAACTGCATAAGGTCAAGGATTTTTCTCTGTTGCCAACATATCCACTAAATGCAAGTCATAAAGAGAGACCCACCAAAAAGTAATATATATATAAATATATGTACATATCTATACATATATATGTATATATATATACACAAATATATACATATTAAAATATACGCAACATATCTTAAGGAAAAGAACAATAACTAACAATACCCAATGTAACCAAAAATAGAATCAACACCATTAATTATTTTATTCTATTCACACCATAACCACAAAATGGAAGCCATAAATTTTATTTTGGTCAAGGATTTTCCCCTGTTGCCAACATATCTACTAAATGCAACCCATAAAGATAGACCCACAGTTAATTAATATACACATAAATACATCTACACATATATACATATATATATACACATATGTATACGTATTACAATATACCCAACACAGCCTAAGGCAGAGAACAATAATCAATAATACCTAATGTAACCAAACATAGAATCAACAACATTAATTCTTTTATTTTGTTCTAACCATAACCAAAAAATGAAACACATAAATCAAACAACATTGGTTTCAACACCCACCCAAGTCCAGAAAGCAACAATATAGCCTGGGCTATACAATAAGCATCTACCAAAACTCCATAGCCTTAACAATTTTAATCTTACCTATATATATTGATATTAAAATATACACAATATAGCCAAAGGCAAAGAACAATAATCAATAATACCCAATGTAACCAAACCTAGATTCAACAGTATTAATTATTTTATTCTATTCCAACCATAACCAGAATATGAAACCCATAAATAAAACAACATTACTTTGAACAACCACCCACATACAAAAAGCCACAACATACCCCGAGCTATATACAATAAGAATCAACCCAAACTCCATAGCCTTGACATTTTTAATGTTACATATATATATATATTGATATTAAAATATACCCTATACATCCTAAGACAAAGAACAATAATCAATAATACCTAATGTAACCAAAAATAGAATCAATAGCATTAATTATTGTATTCTTTTCCAAACTCCATAGCCTTAACATTTTTAATGTTACATATATATATATATATTGATATTAAAATATACCCGATATAGCCTAAGATAGAGAACAATAATCAATATAACCAAAAATAGAATCAACAACATCAATTATTCTATTCTTTTCCAACAAAAACCAAAAAATGAAACCCATAAATCAAACAACATTACTCTCTACAACCACCCACATGCAAAAAGCCACAATATATGCGTACCTATACAATAACAATCGACAAAAATGCCATATTCTCTACAATTTTATTTTGTTGCAAACATAGCTAGAAAGTGCAAACATTCAACACAAGCTCTACGAAAATTGATAGTAACAAACCCATACAAAAAACACTCCTTTCTCAACACAATCTCCTCAAAAATTGAAAAAAAATAGCCATTTCAACAACACCTTCTCCAAAATGAAACAATATAGCTTAAGCAACACAACTATAATTGGAAATGCCCAATGGATTGACTATTTTATTCCATTGCAACCATAACCACAAACCACAAGCAATAAACCAACCAACCTAATGTAACCAAACATAGAATTAACAGCATTAATTATTTTATTCTCTTCCAACCATAACCAGAAAATGAAATCCATAAACCAAACAACATTGGTTTCAACAACCACCCACATCCATAAAGCAATAATATAGCCCAGGCTATACAATAAGAATCGACCAAAACTCCATAACCTTAACAATCTTAATCTTACCTATATATATTCATATTAAAATATATGCAATATACCCTAAGGAAGACAACAATAATCAATAATACCTAATGCAATCAAACATACAATCAACACTATTAATTATTTTATTATGTTCCAACCATAACTAGAATACTAAAGCCATAAATCAAACAACATTACTTTCAACAACCACCCACATGCGCAAAGCCACAATATAGCCCAAGGTATACAATAAGAATCCACCAAAACTCCATAACCTTAACAATTTTAATGTTACATATATATATTGATACTAAAATATACCCAGTGAAGCCTAAGGCAGAGAAAAAATAATCAATAATACCTAATGTAACAAACATAGAATCAACAACATTAATTATTTTATTCTGTTCCAACCATAAGCAGAAAATGAAAGCCATAAATCAAACAACATTACTTTCTACAGCCACCCACATGCAGAAAGCCACAATATAGGTCGAGCTATACAATAACAATCCACAACAACTCCATATCCTCTACAATTTAATTATGTTGGATACATAGCCACAAAATGCAAGCATTAAACACAAACCCTATGAAGCTTGACAGTAACAAACCCATACAAGAAACACTCCTTTCTCAACACAATGTCCCGGGAAATTGAAAAAATATAGACTTTTCAACATAGAATCAAAAGCATTACTTGTTTTTTTATATGTTCCAACCATAAACAAAAAACAAAAGCCATAAATCAAACAACATTACTTTCTACAACCACCCACTTGCACAAAGCCACAATATAGGCTGAGCTATACAATAACAATCGACAAAAACTCCATATCCTCTATAATTTAATTTTGTTACAAACATAGCCACCAAATGCAAACATTAAACACAAACCCTACGAAAGTTGACAATAACAAACCCATACAAAAAACAGTCCTTGCTCAACACAATCTCCTCCAAAATTGAAAAAATACAGACTTTTCAATAGCACCTTCTCCAAAATGGAACAATATAGCTTAAGCAACACAACTATAATCAACAACACCTTATGGAAAATCCAATGAAACAATATGGGAAACATTTTTTTCTACATATGCACCTATTTCCGGCCGTTTCAAACAAACCTCTTTCCCCCAGTTTTCTCCACGCTGCCTTGTTTCTCAAAGCCTCCAAACATACGTAGATAATGGAAACCATAAACAAAAGCCCACAAAAAATCACAATATCAAGTCCATGCAAAACCACTCATAGGAAATGCAAACCATAAATCAAACAAGGTATTTGAAACAATCAACAATACCTTATCGCAAATCAAGCAATATAACTTCCAACCACAAATCAAACAATATCGCTGAGGGGTTATTCCACATGCACCTCTTACAAATCACTTCAAACAAACATCTTCTCGTCAACTTGCCTGCACAAAAATAGGCAAAATACTATCACAGGAAACACATTTCTTTTGCAAATTTCCAACCACCCTCCCTTGCAAAAAACACAAAATAACGTCCGCCCACCTTCATAGAAGCTACACAAAACTTAATCCATCTTGCACCCTCACAGAAGCTAGTTCCCTCATCGCTCTCGGCTCTCATATCAGGTATAGCAACAGAACAACACCAAACAATTCCTCAATAAAAATCTCTACTCAACATTCATTTTGTTCCTCGAGGCTAAAGGGTAGTTTTTATTATGATGACATTCACATTACATGCAAAGCATACAACAATTAATGTTGACGCGGAACCAACGCTTAATTTTTTGTGGCCTTCTCTATCCATCACACTGGCCAGAAGGCCACCCAATTCCCAAAGTATATCCAACAATCTCCTTTTACCACATTTTTCAGAGTTATCTGGGCTGCAACTGAGAGGCTAACCAAAATTCTCGACAAGTTGATACCAAATAGCCTTATCGGGCTAATAAATTAGTTTTCTTTAGGTACATTTCAAATGGCAGGGCTACAGCTTCAAAATAATAAATGAGATCCAGACCACAGAGATCAAAGTTGATGATGAAATAAAGGAAAATAGAAAAAAAAAGTTTGTGATTCATGATTTTTCTTTTCTCTACATATATTTCAAGTGGTAGTGTCATAGCTTCACAGTAATAAAAAATATCTAGATTGTCCAGATTGTCAACAGTTAAAGTTGGTAATGAAATAAAGAAAAATAGAGAAAAATGGTGTGTGATCCAGATTATCAAGTTAACTGACTTCTCAATTGAATGGAGTTAATCTGTGATTTCATCTTCATGATTTCTTTTTTTTCACTACATTTAAAATGATAATGACATACTTTCACAATAATAAATGATATTTAGACTGCCAACTATCTAAATTGGTGAAGAAATAAAGAAAAGTAGAGTACAATAATAAATATGGAAGAAAAATGGCAATGGTGTTATCTTTCTTCTCAGGTCCTTCAAATGACATTGGCACAATGTTACATCCATGCTTTGTGGAACATGCGATCATATGAATTAAATTGTAGAGAAACTGATACCATTTTTGTATAAATATTGAAAGGGTGCTAATTACTTGTGATTTAATTTCTTAAGATATTTAAGAGTTAGAGCAATATAAATAGACTTATTAATAGATACTAGCAATCACACCTTGGTGTGCAATGGGTATGCCAAAGAGGTGTGGAAGGTCCATAAGGTATATTTTTTAGATGGAGAGACAAGGATAAAAAGAGGGAGAGATGGGGAGAGATAAAGAGAGGTAAGATAGAGAGGAGGGAGAGAAAAGGAGAGAGATAGGTAGAGGAGTGAGAGAGATAGGTAGAGAGGAGAAAGTTAAGAAGAGGGGAAAGATAAACCCACATAGAGAAGGAGAAGGAGATATAGATAGGGTGATATAAAGAGATAGAGAGTGATAAGGAAAGAGATAGGGAGAGAGATAGGGAGAGAGATAGGGAGATAGAAGTAGAGAAAGATATGGATAAAATGAGATAGAGAGAAATTACCTTAGATATAGATAAACTATTTAGATATTCTCATATATAATAAAAAATATAACTATGATGATATTTTAAAAATAAATTTAATAATTTACATTATATAAAAAATATAGTAGATAATAATGAAACAATTTATATTATATCCAATATTATATATAATTTAAGGTGTACTATTTTCAAATACTATACATTAATTATGTATTATATTTTATTTACATTTAATAATTTATATTATTAAATATAATATATAATTTTAAATATAGCTATAATATTATTTTAAAAATAAATTTACATTATATGAAACACCTATATAACAATAAATTTTTTTGATAAGCATTATAACTCGAACAAATTGGTCAAAGTAACTGTGAAATGAAATTCAAGATGAAATACTAGTGACTTAAAACTTAAATCTATATAATATAATGTATCTTCCTTGTTTACTTATCATTAAATTTCAAACTTAAATCTTAATTAGAAATTAAAATAGAATAAACTAAATGCAAAGTCAAAATATACCAAAATCCATATATTAATTAAAATATACATTTTAAAAAATTAATAATAAAACTTAAATAAAAAGTAAAATTGTATTTTTTAATTATTTAAAAATAAGATATGTACATAAAAAATATAATTTATATATTAAAAAAATATTGTAATTAATTAAATATAAACTCAATATTAACAAATAAAAAAATTATTCTAAAATTGCATTTAAATATAGATAAATTCTTAAATACAATATAAAAATTACAAATGTACTTCAAATAGAATATTAAAATAAAAATAAAAATATACTTTTTATATTCAGCCACAAGTAAAATAAAAGGTAAGTTAAAAAGAACAATATCAAAAAGATAAATATTTTTCTAATTTTGATTATGTATGTAACACTCTCCGAACCCTATAGAGAATGTAACACATTTAAATGAAAGCGAACAATTTTTTTTTTTAAAGTGATATTAAACATATGAGTTACGCTACACTAGCACCTACATTCTCCAAGGATCGTGGCAACACTTAAACAAAGTACAAGTCTAACTAATACAATTAAACATCACATGCATTTAATGCTCATAAATAAAGTACATACATCCATCATCATTAAATTACAACACATAAGATACCAAAGATGTGATATTGTTTCATACATCTTACATTCATTTCATTTTACAATACAATGCTCATTCACAAATGAGATAGTTTAAACACAATATTTACAATTACAAATTACAAAGGCACTCCTCGATTACACTTTGAGGAGTGATACAATTTACAAGGTTACAACTGTTACAAAAGAGTACATGAAAGAATAAACAATTCCACTGGTACACACGAGCTCTCCATCAAGAAATACTCGCCAACATGAACAAGAGAAATAGGAACCTGTCCCACGAACAAAGTTATCCAAGAATAGCAACACCGGTGAGAGAACCCAACGGAAGAAATAGCATGGTTTCCTCCCAACTGCGTGGTACCTGAAGGTCCACTCCCTCTGTGCTAGGAGATAGTAAAAGAGTTTCCAAGACCAAACCTACAACCCCTAAACACAGGAAAATACATTTCTAAGCAACACAAGTACAAAACTCACAAGACGGTTACATTGCTTCCAGATAACAAAGATCAAGTACATCATTTGTACACTACACACTAACTATCTGACTGTTGTCGTAGGAAAAGTGTCACACATAATTTGTTATGAGTTACCCTAGCTCAACCTTCCTAGGCTACCAGACCCCCATCTTGGGTTACCCTAGCTTGCCTCTACAGGTCGTCGGACCCTCATACAAACTATGTGTCTCGTCTCATCTCAAGTCTTAACAAGCACATGAACCATGAGAGAGGAATTCATTATCTTTATTAGTTTGAAAGTTCCCCATTAATTCTTTTAAACTATCACTTGATTGAACCCTAGGTGAGTTACCCTGACGCCCCTTTGTGCGTCGGACCCCCACAAAGAGCCACCCTCCTACAGACAACACAAAGTTCAAATCCACAATACTATGGGTAACCAAGGTGCACAATGCTGATAACATTTCTCAACCTTAAAACATAAGGTCACACAACCCATTCATAGTAACCAGGTATCCACACTATATCACACATCTCGTTCGTGGTAACCGGGTGTCCAAACTGACTATATCCACGTGCACTACCCAAGTAAACTCAAGATCCAAACCAACACAAGATACAACCCCCACCACAAAGGAGACACCTTTGGAAGTCTTACATAAACAATAACTCAATTTTCCCCAACAACGAGAATGAGATAAACATAACTTTAAAACAATTCCAAGCACAAGATAAAATCTAATATTAGGATATTTTAAATCCAAATAAGACAATTACATATTGCATGCAAACAATCAAAATAATACATAATTCCATTTACATTTTCAATAAGAAACTAAAGCTAATTGTTTTCCTTCATTTTTTCTCAATTACGTCTAATGATAAAATCAACTTAATTTAATTTCATCTATAAGCAATAAGAAAATTAACACTAATAGTTTAACTCCAATTTCACAATAATACACACAACAATAAAAACAATTTCTTTATAAAATTCATTCCATTTTAATCATCCATGCTTGCACAGCAACCAAATAATACATAATATTCATTTCTTTTTAAAATCATTTCATCTTGAATAAAACTAGTTTAATTGATGGTGTTTTGGTCTCCAACTACATGTATACTGAAATAGGGCATCCGAGCCCTAGCTTGTGTTTGCTTTCTCTGTCTGTGCAAAGGTTGGGGTGGGCGTCTGCTTCGTTCTGTGGGGGGGTTAATCTCTTCAAGGCGCAGATTGTTCTGGTGCTTCTACCGGGCTGCATTGGCCATTTTCCGCTTTGTTGGGCTCGCTAGCCCCTTTTGCCGTCGTGGTTGGGCTCTTGTGCTGGTGTGGGGATCTATTGTTGTGGGTTGTGTGTGGTGTTGGGTTGAGTGTGGATTCGGTGGTGGGTGTTGCAGGTGAGGGTCTCCTCTGATTTGTTGTGTCTAGGGCCGGCTCTTTCCTGTGCATGTCTATCCCGAGCCTTTTGGCGGCTATGTCTCAGGGTGAGCCATCTAGGACTTCGCCCGACATGGATTTTCGTGCTGCGGTGGGCTTAAAATTGACAAGCCAAGGAGCGAGGGTTTTTGAAAACACCATCTTCTCTCTGAATACATGGTCTATGGAATCAAATTTTTCTAGTGGATCTCAGATCTCAAAGATTAACGGCTGCCTTGAGTGCTGCAAAGAGAGACCTAAATTGGTGATTCCGATTGAGATGATTGTTGAGGATATTGAATATTATTCAAAGCATTCTCTGTACTGCAAATTTTTGGGAATGAGAGTGTCTCTACAATTTTTGGAAACTTGGGCTCGGAGGACTTGGGAGCCAGAGGGTGAAATGGAGGTCACGCTGCTTGCAAACAATTTTTTCATGGTCACATTTATCTGCTTGGTTGATCGCAATAGGGTTTTTGAGGGGGGGCCCTATTTTCACAACCAAGTTGGGTTGTTCGTCAAGCCATGGCATGCAGGCTTTAATCCCTCGGAGGAGCTTCCGAATCATGTTTCGGTGTGGGTTCGGTTGCCCAGATTTCCAATTGAATGTTGTCGTGAGGATGTTCTGCACATGCTTGCTTCAATGCTTGGGAAGCCGGTGGGGTCTTCGACACAAACCCTAGGTAAGAAAGTAATGACTTTTGCTCGAATTTGTGTGGAAATTGATTTGAGTAGACCTTTGCCAGATGCTTTGGATATGTGTGCGGGTTCTCATTCTTGGGTGCAGCAATTGGATTACGAGACCCTTCCTTTCTGATGTTGCCTCTGTCATGAATATGGTCACCTGTTGCGTAGATGCCCAAAGGCTAAGCCTATGGTGCCTCAGCCTCCACCTCCTCCTCGTAACACCTCTGATGCTGATAAGGGGAAGAATCATGTTTCTGTTGAGGGGACGGATGTTGAGGGTTATGTTCCTATTAAGGCTCATAACCGGAATAGAGGTCAAAAGAGGACTTTGATGGAGAGACAAGATGAGGATACTTTTAACAGGTTTGAGGTCCTGGATGATTTGGGTCAGCAAGAAGTTAATCCAGGGTAAGTGTGGATCCGGGTGTGGTGGGTTCTAGCCTGGATGATCACACTTCCATTACTCCTCCTGCTCCACAGGAGGAGTCTACCATGCCTATGGTCACGGATGTGCAGGTTGGGGCTCAGGTGATGTTGGGTCCAAATGTTGAGTTGGGGCAAGGGGATGGAGGCACTTCTTTTCCTACACAGAATGTTGGTTCAGATGTGGCTAAGAGTAGCAAGCCTTCTCCTCAACTGGGCATTCTGCAAAAGGATGGCAAGAAGGGGGGTTCAGAGAAAAGCGCTAAACTTGGCAGGAAGAAATATTTGGAAAATATTAAGATGATGGGGGAGACTTTGGTGGAGTCAAGGTCTGTTAAGACCCTGGATTCTCATTTTTTGACTCCTTTGAAATGATCATTATTTCATGGAATGTAAGGGGCTTGAATAGTGGCCCTAGACAAAAAGTTGTTCATGAGTTGGTAAGAAGTCATTCTCCTGATGTTCTTTTTCTTCAGGAGACCAAGTTATCTGTTGAGTGCATGATGGGTTTAGCGCCTAAGTTGTGGAAGAATGGTCAATGCCAGTGTATTGGGGCTCATGGATCCTCGGGGGGTGTGGCTTGTTTCTGGAACCCTCAGAAGATTCATCCTTTGTGGTGGTTATCCTTCAAGTCCTCTTTATCCATGGTTTCTTCGTGTCCTGAGTCGGGAGAGTCTGTTCTTTTCTCCAATGTCTATGCTCCTGTTGAGTTCCAAGGTAAACTTCTTTTATGGACAAATATTCGTTTTCTTCGTAGCTTATTTCCCTATCTGCCATGGATCATTTCAGGTGACTTTAATGCTATTACTAAATTAGCTGAGAAACGAGGTGGTATTGCAAGACTAGAGCCTTCTGCGTTATTGTTTCGGGATAATATATCGGCTCTCAATCTTGTGGATATCAAACCTAGCAATGGTCAATTTACTTGGAACAACAGAAGGGTGGGAGACAGTTGCATTGCTAAACGACTAGATCGTTTCATGGTCTCCTGCTTTTGGGTTGGGGGAATGTGGTCCTCTAGTTATGAGATATTAGATTGGAGAGGTTCGGATCACTGGCCTATAAAGCTAGTTATCTCTTCTACCCGGATGCCTCAGACGCCAACCTTCAAATTCCAGCTAATGTGGCTGCGAGACCTTGACCTTTATGGATGTGTTGTTGAATGGTGGAGGTATGGTAGACCTGCTTATGGTACTGCAATGTATAATTTTGCTAAGCTCCTTCAATATGTTAAGTATCAGCTAAAATGGTGGAACCGACAATGCTTTGGAAACATTTACCATGCAAAGCATGCTGCACAAGCTGAATTGAATGGTATTACCAAGTTGATTAGGGAGGATGGGGTGTCTAAGAATTTGTTGCGGGATGAGGCTAGGGCATTGAAAGCTCTGGAGGAGTGGGAGCTGAGGGAGGAAATCTACTGGAAACAAAAAGCCTGGATTGAGTCACTTCAGGAGGGAGACAAGAATACTGCCTTCTTCTTTAATTCAATGAAGGCCAGACGTCATGGTAATTCTATATCGGCTTTGGTGACTGACAGGGGAGAGGTTCTTTCTTCTACTCAAGATATCTCAAATGAAGCTGTGTAGTATTTTGCTTCTTTATTCAGGGAGGACTTGTAGGGGGACTCGATTGAAGAGGCTCGGGTCCTCTCTTGTATTCCTTCTTTGGTCTCTTGGGAGATGAAGGAGCATCTTATGAGTGATATTTCGTTGGAGGAGTTGGAGAAGACTGTTTTCCAGATGAAGAAGGGTAAAGCTCCTGGTCTGGATGGTTTCTCGATTGAGTTCTTCCAGGAATTTTGGGAGATTATCAAGTTGGATTTATTGGCAGTCGTTCAAGAGTCTCAAAAGAATAAGCAAATGCTTCGGGCCCTGAATTCTACCTTCCTTGCTCTCATCCCCAAGGGTGATGGGGTTGATTGGTTAAGTTAATTTCGCCCCATTTCTCTTTGCAATGTTATTTATAAAATTATCTCTAAGTTGATTGCTGATAGGTTAAAAAAGTGGCTTACACTGCTGATTTCTGAGGAATAAAGTGGTTTTGTGGCGGGCCGCCAGATTTTGGATGGGGTGGTTATTGCTACTAAGACTATTCATTCTATGGCCAACTCCAAAGATAAGGCTATGTTCATCAAGCTGGACATGGCTAAGGCTTATGACAGAGTTCGATGGTCCTTCCTCCGAAAGGTTCTGGGGGCCTTTGGTTTTGAGGAGGAGTGGATCCGCTGGGTTATGAGTTGTGCGACTTCGGTTTCTTTCTCTGTTTTGATTAATGGGGAGCACTCTGAACTCTTTGGTGCTTCTCGGGGTTTACGGCAAGGTGACCCCCTCTCTCCTTACTTGTTTCTTCTTTTGGTGGAAGGTTTGGGTCGATTGATAAAAAGGAATGTGGAGGGGGGTTTCATTCAGGGATGGCAATGGGGAGGTGGCTTACCTGTGCAATCTCACTTACAGTTTGTGGATGACACTACTTTGATGGGCATGGCTACTATTAGGGAGGCTTCAAACATGCACAAGGTGTTGGATGTTTATCTTGCTGCATCAGGCCAGTTAATTAATGAGGGCAAGTCTTCCATTTTTTTCTTCAATACTCCATACTCCATTCAGAGGAGAATTGCTCATTCAGTTGGTCGTTAGGATCTCCCGCTGACCTACCTTGGGATTCCTATTTCTGTTGGTAGGCAGTCTAGGGATTCTTGGCAGGCTATTCTGGAAAAATTTCGTGTCAAAGTCACTCATTGGACCCTTCGCTGGTTGTCTTTTGCTGGTCGGGTTCAGTTGCTGAAATATGTGGTTCAGGCTCTCCCTCTTTATAGGTGTATGATTCAGGTGGCGCCGATGGGCTTTGTTAGGGATCTTGATTCCTTAGCAAGACAATTTTATGGGCTGGTAGTTTATTATCTTCCAAGTAGAGCCTTGTTAGATGGGATGTTGTTTGTAGCCCTAAACAGTTTGGTGGTCTTGGGTTAAGGAAATCATTGTTGTCTGGTACAGCTCTGGCTGCTAAATTGTATTGGCGTTGGTGTGTGGAACAGGACCAGGTGTGGGCCAGAATTTTGACTCAAAAGTACTTTCCTTGGATTCCTCAAAGTGATATCCCTCGTTATAGCTTGACAGGGAAGGGATCTGTGATTTGGAATACTCTCAAGAAAGAGGTTGCACTCATTAAGGGTGGCTTATTCTGGATATGCAAGAGTGGGTCAGAGGCTCATTTTTGGCATGACGCTTGGGATGGCCACCCTCCCATTGTTTCTCAGTATCCTCATTTGCTTACATTGTGCCAGAGATTCTGTGAAGCAGGATGGTCGAGGGTGTGCGACTTTAAGTCTCTTTCCTTTCAGGGGCAGTTGGTGGAGGCAAGATGGAAGAACCCTGAGGAATGGCCTATTGTTGGTATGGAGGAGGAGCGCGCTGAGCTTCATTACATTCTTTCTCATCGAATTTGTAGCTCCCTCATGGATTAGGATGTGTTGGCTTGGTCTCCTAACCCCAAGGGTGCTTACACTATTTCTTCTGGGTATCAGGAGTTGCTTTCCCAGCAAATTGAGGGGGTGGAGGTTCATTGGTGGAAGAAAGTTTGGAATAAATTTTCTTGGCCAAAGTGTAATTGATTTATTTTTACTTTGGCTTGGAATAGGTGTTTGACTTGGGATAATATCCGCAAGAGAGGTTTTTCAGGCCCATCTAGGTGTGTTCTCTGCGGGTGTGGGGAGGAGGACTCTCCTCACTTGTTCTTTCGTTGTTCCTTCACCTTACAGCTCTGGCATTTCTGATGGGGTGTTTGGAAAAGCCCATGCATTCATGCCTCCTCCTTGGTTGAGTTTTGGATTAGTCTGGGGAGGCCCCCCTCCTCAGCCTCTTTCTTGCAGGATGTTTGGTATGTTGGTCCCATCTTTCTGCTTTGGCAAGTTTGGTTGGAAAGGAATCGAAGAATCTTTCGAGGTGAAAATTTAGGGATTCAACAAGTTTGGTTTAGAATTGTGGGAATGATATAGGAGACGGTCGAAGCTAAAGGTGAGATTGTGTTGCCGTTAGAGAAAGGAGATGCTGAGATGGTTGATCGACTGGGTATTTAGGGGCTATCTT
>VDFB02097518.1:0-21958 GCA_007258455.2 Sequoia sempervirens
ACCAAAGCATAAGCTTGCTTTTCCACACTGGGATACCTTAGCTCTGCATCCTTTAAAGATGCACTCATGAAAGCTATTGGATGCTCATCTTTTTCCTCTGTCCTCTGGGTCAACACGGCTGCACAAGTATGCTCTGAAGCAAATGAGTGCAAATAAAATGGCTTGGAATAATCAGGACTGACTAACACTGGGGCATCCACTATCGCCTGTTTGATTTCTTCAAACGCTTTCCTAGTTTGAGGAGTCCATTCAACCTTCGCATTTTTCTTCAACATTTCATTTAATGGTCTGACAATCTCGGCAAACCCGGTTATAAACTTTCTCACAAAATTAATATTGCCGAAGAATGATCTCAACTCTTTCTGGCTCCCTGGCATACCAATCCTTGAAATTGTCTCGATGCGGTCTGGGTCGATTGAGATTCCTCTTTCTGAAATAACATGCCCTAACATTTTTCCTTCAGTAACACCAAACATGCATTTCTTCAGATTGAGGGATATGCCATATCTTCTACACCTCTGGAAAATCTTCCTCAAATCCTCAACGTGGTCTTCCCTCCTTTTGGAAAACACAGTCAAATCATCCATATATATGATCACACACTTGCCAACTAAGTCTCAAAAAGCAATGTCCATAGCCCACTGAAATGTGGCTCCGGCATTGATTAGGCCAAAAGGCATCCTTCTGTATGCGAAAGTTCCCCACTTGATGGTGAAAGTTTTCTCCAATCTATCTACCTCTTCTACCATCACCTAGTTGTATTTGGAGTAACCGTCTAAGAAAGACATCATCTGAGAGCCATTAACAACCTGTAATACTTCATCTAATGAGGGAAAGGGATAATTGTCCTTTTTAGAAGCCCTGTTCAAATTGTGGAAATCAACGCACAATCTTATCTCACCATACTTCTTTCTAACTGGAACTAGATTGGCGACCCACATCGAGTGCCTTACTGGAAAGATGATCCTAGTTGAAAGAAGCTTCTTGACTTCCTAATAAATTAATGGCTCTAGCAGTGAATTTACGGGCCTCTGCCTCTGTCTGAATGGCTTACTTCCTAGCTTTAATGGGATTGTATGTGTAATCAAGGAAGTATCAAATGTTTTCAAATCTTCGTAACCCCAGGCTATCACATCTAGGAATTCTTTCATTGCTTGTAAGCTACCTTCTTTTTCTTTTGGTGTACAAACCTTACCAATAAAAACATTCTTTACTTGCTCATCTATCCCCAAATTGATAGCTTCACATTCATTGCCTTGTGTGCTCTGATTTCTACTCAATTTGTCAGGATTGAAAAGCCTCTCCAATTCAACCATACCTTTGGGAAAAATATTCGTTTTCAAATTCAAAATCCCTTCAGCATCAAACTCTGCCTCTTCAATTTCTTCTTCATCAATGATTTGTGCCTCAAACACACCAGAGCACGTCAAGAAATCTAGAATCTACTTGTCATCATCAAACACTTGGAAATTCTTTATATTATCAAGGATTGAGGGTGTAGAGATCAATTCCACTGTAAACTTCTTCAAACCCTCCATGGCCAAAGGTTCTAATGAGCTAGTTGCTTGCGCGAGAGAATTGGGAACTGGATTCTTTGACCTGTAGACTTGCTTGATGTTGAATGCGTTGAAGCTCTCAATCAGGTCCCAGACTCTGTTGCGGTAGCAATTCAATCTCCTATCATGGCAAGCGTACTGCTTTCTCACCTGGCGGACCACTATATCTGAATCTCCATAGGCGTGTAGAATTTTGGCCCCCTTCTGGATTGCGAGGATCAACCCATGAATCAATGATTCATATTCAGTGACACTGTTAGTGCAAGAGAACTATAGTCTGTAATCACCTAAATATGCTTCCCCTGTTGGACCGATAAGTTCAAATCCAGCTCCATTTCCTTTCTTAGACTTTGATCCATCAAACCTCAAAGTCCAAACTTGATTTTCTATTTGAGTACTGGGAGGTTGGATATGTGCATCCTCTTGGTTACATGTTTTTGGAATGTTCTTGTCGACCACTAGCTTGATTTTCTCATTCTTCACCAATTTCTCCATGGAAGAGCTTTCTCCCTTATTAACTACTTCGCGTTCTTGTTCTAAAGACACCTATGGGACCATCTTTGAAACTTGCTCTATGGCGATCTTGCACATAGCACATGTGACTTCTGAATGAAAAGTCTCGTGAATTCTGCACGAATTGGGCAGTAACAAATTTTTTACGAAGGCATCTTTTCCCAACTCTCTCTTGCTTTACACTTTTGAACACAAAATCTCTGAAATTCTCAAACATTCCTTCACTTTTGTTCCCACTTGAGTCATCTTCATTCGATACTTCAGTAGAAGTAGGTGCATCTTCTAAAAGTTTCTCTTGATTCGAGCTCTGCAACATGAGGACTTCTTGCTTAATGGGCTTATATGAACCCAAATCAGTTTCCACAAACAAGATCTCATTGTCCTCACCATATTCCGTGATCATTAACCTGAGTCATGGTGTGCTCTCAACTTTTATCTGATTCGGAATCCCTCTCCAAGGTAACCACATGTGAGAGAAGTCAGTCGCGATGTATCCATTTAACTTTCTAGACCAATCTCTACTTAACAGCATGTCGTAACCATCAAGTATATCAACAACTGATATGTCAATACAACTCTGAACTCTGGGATCTGCTACCAGCTGCATATGAATGTTATTCAATTCTCCCACAACTGGAACTTCAGTCTTATCCAACTGAGTCACCTTCTTGGTGGTCTGGAGTGGAATTAAACCCAACCTCTTGCACACCTTCAAAGGCATGACATTACTTGACGCGCAGGAATCGATCAAATAATTATGTAACAGCTTTCCAAAAATCCTGACAGAAACGAGAAATGGGGTTGGTTCATCCTTCCCCTGATAAAACACTACGGGTTTTCCCCTTTCATCTGCCACACTATTCTTTTTCTCATCTTTTTTGCTCGATTGAATTTGATTATCTTGAACAACCTCCTTTGAACTCTATTTTTGTTCTGCAGGAGCATCAAGTTGAGCTCTCTCCTCAATCTCAGAAGCATTTGAAGAATCTTGTACCATGCCCTGGTTGAAGATTGCTGTTGAGCATAGCGAAGCATTATGGTGTCACAGGGCACATCACGTACCACATTTGTGTGCAATGCGGGCGAGATTGCATGGCTGACAATGGGATTTCTTAATTTTATTGGTTCCTTCTTGGGAAGTGCTTCTCATGCTAGGAGTCTCATTTAAAGTTCCCAAAAGAGTGTCCCTAACCTCCGAAATCTTCATCAGCTCATAGAGGGGAAGACTAACCTTTATCATCTTGAATTCTTCTAACACGTAGGAACTGAGCTTCTTGATATCTTCTCTAGGAGAGTTCTCCTTATGTCCGCGTTCAGCTTGGTGAGCAAATTGCTGAGTAGTTTGTTGCCCACTTCTTCCCTGTGTTGCATTCTATTGCCTATACTTTGAAGAATTTTTGGGTAAACTTGGATTATTGCTCACATTTGGATGTGGGTGAGTCGTAAAATTATTTGGAGGTATTGATGTAGTCAAAGCCTCATTCTGTTGATAGTTCCTCTGATAAACCTTAGGATCTCCACCTCTAGTTGACTGGAAAGTTTGCACCTCCCTTCTTCCCTCTACCAGGGTGCTATTGTTAGGAGGCTAAAAAATGTAGCCATCTCTTCTAAGAGGCTTGTCTGGTGATGCATACGTGGCATGAGCCTCCGAAGGCACTTGAAACTCTGGCATCCCCATGGTACCATATGCTAAAGCTAGTGGAAATTTGTGATTATCTGGTGTGGGTGTATAACTTTGAAACTCAGGCGGGAAGTTGAAATCTTCCAAGATCAATGCCTGATCATATCGGGGCGTTGGGACTAATTCATACCCTGTGACTGGAGGATTTTCTGTGGCCTCTGTATTCTTCACTTCTCTCTTAAAAATATCAGCTGCAACTTGGAATTCATGGCACTGAAGCTCAGAGCGCTCAACATCTTGACAAGGCGGCCTCAACCAAGTAGACTCTATCTATAGGACGGTTCTCAGGAGGTGGCGGATTGTCCAATGACGAAGGAACACCTCCATTCGTAGGGCCTATATTCCAGGGTCTCTTCTGAAATCCTTGATTTTTGTTTCTATACCCATGACTATTTTCATGACTATATCCTTGAAGGGTATCTTGATGACTAGGAGGATTATTTTGATATCCTCAATTAGCACCTTGATATGCTTGATAAGTTTGTTGCATAGCTTGGATCTAATTTTTTTGATTTATGAGGTAAGTCACCTTAGTTTATAGCCTTTTTACTTGCTCTATTAAATTTTTCATTTCCTCTTTCTCCTCTTGAGTTTTCGCTGGTGGCACTGTGTTTTGGAGATAAACAGACTGTGTTGCTTGTTCCTGGGACAAAGGCATCCCAGGGTGGAGACCTAACTCATTTGTTGGTGTCGATACTTGATAAGCTGGCTGAGGAATTTCATTTAGCGCTGGAACTTGTTGATTCCATGCCAAGCCGAGTGTTTGCATTTGATTGTTTGTCGTAATTAGGCCAGTATATAGTGAGGGCCCTATTATCCTACTAACTAAACCATGTTTATCCATGATATTCTTGAAACATATTATCGATGGTTGATAGTTGGAGAAGCATAACCGCCTCATGATTACTAGTCCTTTCGCACAAAACAATCAAATCTAGACACCTACATTCGAAAACTGTGAACTTTCTCTACTTCCAGGTATTATAACTCTTTCCATTGAACCTTTGCATACTTTCCAACATTACATTGGTCAAAGCAGCCATCCCTCCTGTTTTCCAAAATCTCGAAAAACAAGGTAAATTTTTTGGTCAATTGGCATAACTCCCACGATTAAAAATCGTCTAAAAAGAGGCTCAGGAACATCAAGATTTTTCTAGAAAAAACCTTCAAAAACCTCTGAAAAAGCATGATTTTTTTAGATAAAATCTTCTGAAAACTCTGAAAAAGCAAGTCTTTCAGAAAAAATCTTCAAGAACCTCTAGAAAAGCAAGATTTTTTAAAGAAAAAACTCCTCAAAAAACTCTAAAAAAGCAAGATATTTTTAGAAAAACTTATCAAAAATCTTCAAAAAACTCTGGAAAAGCATGATTTTTTAAGAATAAATCTTCAAAAAACCTTGAAAATTAGCAAGATTTTTTCAGTAAAAGTCCTCAAAAGACTTCTGAAAGAGCAATATTTTTTTATAAAATCTTCAAAAAACTTTGAAAAACAGCAAATTTTTTATAGAATTTTTTTCAAAAACTCTTCAAATCTTCAGAAATATTCTTCAAGATTGCCGAGATCAGATCACGAACTCAACCCACAAACATGTGCACGAATAGGTCTGCGAAAATCTTCTTCAAAAATCTGTGATTTCTTGCAAAAGAAAACATCAAATCTACTTCAAGAAAACCCTCAAATTTCCTCAAAAAATCTGCTTCAATAATTGTAAGCTGTGGGTGTTTACATTTAGTATGCCAATTCATTTTGTCTGAAAGTACCTGAGTCGTTTTATTTCATTTTAACATTCTTTCATAGTCCTTTGTCATTTAATTATTTGTTTAAGTAGTACATGTGCCCTGTTGTGCAATAGATCAAATAAGTTATTTTTCCACGTAGTCTTTTTGTCATGTTATGATACTTTGCAATCCCACTTTATACCTTTTATAGCCTCACCCTATGAAATAAATTTAAGGGTACTCTATCTATATCTTCCATATGCTAATTATTTCTCTATATTACTCTCTTGTAAAGTGATGTATTTGTTAGTAAATAGTATAGTTAGAGGAATAATTACCCTCTTTTTTAATGTTTCGGTATCATATAGTAATGACTTATCAATGTTTAGTTGAATTTAGATATCACCTTGATAACTTAACCATTAGGTACTTCATTTAGTGATCAATAGTTCTTTATTTGTTATGAATTAGATTTTGCAAAGCGTTTTATCAATAGGTACCCAATTAATAATGAATGGATTACGAATAGTCTAATTTAATTATTAAGGAGATATTTAATAGAATTGACTCATTATGTATTTAATATTCATCAAGATTAAATAGTAGTAATATAGAAAAATATATAGTAAAAAGGTTTATATAAGGTATTACATATTAAACTATGAAGCAAACCCATACAATGGGGCTAGGAATGATTAATAAGATACATGAATTTTATGTTTAGAGAAGTAAAGGAATTCTTAATAATCCATCAACCCATGCATGAGTTTAATCCATAAAAGATAAACGTTGTGGGAAAACCTTTAGGGAAATATACTTATTGAAATTTTTAGACTAATAATTGTGACTTCACGTATGAATGTGAAAGGACCCAAGGGACCATATGTGGTGCACAATGAGCTCTATTACCAGGGTGGATATTTAGATTTGATTTTTATTCATGTTGTGAGCCTAGTAAATGAAATATTACCAGGGTGGAATATTTAGAAATGATTTTTATTAATGTTGTGAGTCTAGTAAATGAAATATTGGTCCTATTGATAGTGCTACCTCACATGAATAAATTGATATGGGTTAGATATTTGGTTTTGGTTTAGGAATGACATGGATTACTAGTGTGTTTGGAAATTCTTGTAGATCAGCATCAATCAAAGGTTAGTCAAGTATGGTATCTTTTGAGAAAACATTTTGTTGATCATGTATTTAAATGTTTATCATGATTTATCTTCTTTATTTTGAATAAATAAAGAAAACCAAATTTAGGTTTTAGGTAAACATGAAAACATGCAATAAACTCTACAACAAACATCCCATTGGAGGGTTTTTGTTAATTAGATATTTTAAATAGGTTTTTGTCTTTGATACACCTGAGTGGGTCGCATCCGACAAACCCGACCCCTAGAAAAGGTTGCATGCCCACTCACACAGTTACATTAAACATAGATTAGAAACCAAAACTACATATTCATCACACATAATAAATCCTTTAGTATCTTGATCCTATGGATACAGGGTATGTAGACAGTCTGGAAGATGAAGGATGTCTCCAGTACTCAGGTACAAAGGATATTGTCATATTTTATAATATTCATCGATTAAATATGAGATAGAATTTGTAAACAAAGATAAGATAAATTTAGATATTAAAATAGTATTGATACTCAAAAAAATCCCTTGGGTGGAGTAGTCTTGTACTTGGTCGGTTGCCCAAAATTCGAGGGAGAGTATGAGACTTTTACTTATTTAAAACTTATGAAGATCCTCAGTGAAATATATGGGTGTATTGTTATATCTCTTGTAGGTGAGTTAGGACTCAATTGGTCCTGATGAGTCAAAGTCTCTAGCTAGAGCAACTCATTGTTTCCTGTCCTATAAGCCCGTATGGCTATTATGTTTTCCTCTCCCGTATTGGATAGAGGTATGGTTTGTTTGACCTCTTATAATTTGTATGAATATTATGTTTTCCTAACCAATTTGGATAGAGGTATAGTCTCTTTGAGCACTTATACGCTTGAGGACAGAAGAGCTTGTATTGGCCTTGATTTTTATTGTCTTATTTGGACACTTTAACCCGAATTGGCTACTTTAGCTCTTGAGTACTTAGATTGACTTAAAGATATTAACTTCTTGTCAAAAAAAGAAGTAAAGATGAAGAAAGAAAGAACTAATTTAAAGCAATTTAAACCTAAAAGAAAAGAAATTTCTAAGAGAGACCTACTTGAGTCTTTACAATTACATGTTTCATGTAATTGAATTTAGGTCCACCTTATGTCATCCTGGGTTTTTGCGGATCCCTGGCCGACATGGGAGAGAGTTAATGTAATGTCATGTATATATTTCAAATGTTCAAGTGCATTGTAATAGATGTGAATGTATGTGAGTGAATCTAGAAGTGAAGAAGTGTGAAGAAAAGAGAGCACCAGTATCAAAAGATCATATATAGTGAGGAAGAGTGTCAACATTGTCTCTAATACATATCAAAGTTATATTTCAAATCTGCCATTATCTTTGTATTCCGGTGGGACCATTGTTCTACTTGTATTGTTCTGATAGGGATTGTTGTCTACAGTAGGTTGGTGCCTACACATTCAACAAGGGATTGTTGTCTTTGATAGGTTGGTGCCTACACATTCAATAGGGGATTGGTGTCCCCAATAGGTTGATGCCTAGTTTATGTTGTAATCTCACTTATTATATTTCTGCATTATGAGGTTGGTTTTGGATAGTACATCCAAGCAACTATTCTCACTGTGGTTTTCCCAATCTTGGGTTTCCACGTATATCTGGTGTTATCTTGTGTTGTGTTATGATTAATTGCTTAAGTGATTATGTGCTCTTCATATTGAAAACTATATAATAGTAGCAAAGGTTCAAGCTGCATGATCTGATAATGAGTGTTGAAGTTGAAAATTTTGTATTAAGTAAATCTACTAATTTTGATCATATGGCTCTTGACGATGGAAAGTTTGATGGAGTTCCTAAACACAAATCCAATTTATCAATGCTTGAAGCTGGTTGTAAGCATTGGATTGAAGAATTTGTGGAGTCTAATTCTCTTTGTGATATTGAGCAATTTCAGCTAGTAGGTGGTGAAGGAAAGGAGTCTTGGAGCAGCTATGAGGGTAGCAAAGATGAAAAACAAAGTTCTGATTTTCAGTTGCAGCCTATCAGCAGTTCACCATCTATGCATGTTCATGAGTGGAAAGATCAATGCAAGGTATCTTTTGAAAAAGAAGTGCAAGCGCTATCCCTATTTGATCGCACACACAATTTGGTTGATGATCTCTATTGGAAGGCTCAATTTGAAGAGAGACAAAGTGGAGTTAAGGATGAAGTTGCTCTTCCTAAATTGCAACTAATCAAAGATTCCTTGGAGACCATGAAATCCGAGTACATAGGCTTGATTGAAGATAGAGATCATGCCGTTGAATCTGCAAAGAAGGCCTTCATTGTTTTCGAAGAAAGGGAGAGTATGGTTGATGAACTCACTTTGGAGCTTAAATCAACAAAGGACAAGTTGAAAGAAACTCAGTTGGCTCGAAGAAAGGTTGAAGACCAGTTTGCAGATTTTAAACTTTTCAAGGAGCAAGAGGATGCACGAAGAGCTGGAGAAATCAAGCAAGTAATTGATGAGATTGATAGTCTTCGAGAGGAGTTTGATCTTGAAGGTTTCACAAGAAAATCAAAGGTTGCATGTGCAGATTTGGAGCAGCAAGATGAAAGGAATGACTTTCAAGTTTATGACAATCCTCTTTTTCAAGAAGGTGGTGAGAAAAGTTATGATAATCCTCTCTATGAAGTAGAGGATGAAATGGAGAATGAAACTGAGTTTGGTTTCCAGTGCTTGGATGCCTCGATATCACTCCATGAGGAAGTGCCACGTCTGTTGATTAGTAATGAATGCATAAGTGGGTTTGAGGATGAAGTCTATACATGGGAAGTGTTGATTCGAGGAGATTTCAACATCTTCGACACCAAGGTGTTAACAAGGCAAGATTTGGTAGCTGCTGGTAACTTCAGTACAGCAGCAAGAAGCGAAGATTTTAGTCTTGTTACTCATGAAGAAGGGAATGAAGATGGACCAGAACTTGGTGTTTGCATGCTTGTCAATCCATCCCTTTGGTTGAACAATACTTTGGCACATATTGGTCTATTTTTGGATTTGGATTTGAAGTCATTTAATAGTTCATGCTCCAATGTGGTTGAAGCTTTCATGGATAGGCTTCAAAGGTTCATTAGCGGAGGCATCAATCTCTTCAGTATGCACTTGATCCTTACTAGCATTTGGGAATGTGTTGAGTTTTCTTTTCAGTATGTTGGAGATCACTTTCAGTTGGGTATCCATGATTGGGATTCTCAATATGGGTTGATAGAGCTTATTACTTGTGGAAAGAAGGACTTTTTGAAGGATAAGGGTCAAAATTTCAGTATTAATGATGTTGTGACTTTCTTTACCAGCCCCTTGATGGTTCCGTTTGTTCATCGACAAATGGATTGGAGAGAAATTTTGAGTATGGATTGGAAAGAGGAACAATTGGTTGCTCTTGGCGTTGATCCTTGGCTAAGACAAGAGCAGATTTTGAGACTCGTGCTTGCTGGTTGGAGGCAGACCAGCCCTGTTACTTGTGGAGTTACTCTCGTTTGGGAGAGTTTTTCCATCACCACTTGCCAACGAGGTGGTAGTTTTCAGATGGAGATTGCTCTAGTATGTTTTCCGGCCATTTTTGAGGTGTTACCTTGCAACTCTATGCTCATATCATACACTCACACTTGGGAATTTCTTTGGTGCTGCTGTTTTTTCTTGTGTGAGGTACTAAAATCAGATTGCACTTCGCTGACTTCGGCCTTGAACAACAGAGATTATTTGTTCCTTCGCACCTATTCTACTTTTGGAGTTCATCCTATGGAGGTTTGTGAAGCAAATTTTGATAGTTTCTTTACTATATTGGTTTTGGACAACGAACTTCCACATGCTTTGGCTTTCCCTTCTGAGACTCTTGGAGTTGGAACAGTAAGAGTGATTAGAAGTTTTTATGGTGGTGTCGGTATAATTCAGTTGATGCATAGTGGCTCCATGAGGAGACATGAGTATGAGTTTGTTGAGCTCTTGCAAAGGATTGTTTTCCTCTTTGCAAGAAGATTCGAAGATGTCACATTTGCAGTCATGACTTCGTTTGTTACCATGAGGAGGTATGCTGAGGAGATTGATTTTGAGTTGAGTAGCCTATCTTTCTTCTTGCCTAGAATTGTGGTTGACAGTGGTATGATTGTTACTGTTGACTATGGGCATCTTGTACGTGAGACGTTGCATGATTTTGATCTCAGTCCTTTAAGATCTTTCAATTTGAGTATCATGGATGGTAACACTTTGGAGTTACAAGGGAGGTTAGTGCAGCATTGGTACGATGGTTTCACTGTTGTGATCAGAGTGGTGCAGCATCAGCATGGTGGGTCCTCCTTTAGACGGATATGGGACCCTGGGATTGTACTTGGTTTGGTTTGGTGCAGTTTGAGTTATTCTAGAGTTGTGGTGGCATTGCTTGAGGGCAAGCAATTTTGGGAAGGGCGGACTGTAATGTCCCCAATTTAGCCCTACGCTCTTCATTTGGGTTTAGCCTATTTCTGGAAGCTCGTAGGCTAAGCAGAAGCTCGAAATTAGGGTTTCCAAACTTCTTGGAGGACGTTTTCGTCTTTTTGCGGAGCTTGCACTTGGAAATGTTGAACTTGGATTGCAGATTCCTTCTGGGTTTTCTGAGAGCTTCGCGTTGGTGGTTTCGGTTCGGCATTCTGAGCACTTTCGAGAATTTACTATTTTTAGTAAATTCTATTTCTGGCAGTGGTCCTGTTGACTTCGGCTTGGTTGGCTCTCATCTTCAGTATGTTCAATTGGTTTGATCAATCTTGACCTTGGGAAGCATTTTTGGTGAGATATCCAGTTGATTTTAAAATGTTATACTTTAATGTTATATTTTATTATTGAGACCCCTTGGCCTAGTGAAGCAACTTTAAGTTGTTCATAAAAGGGGGATTTTGAGGGGTGGCGCCTCATGGAGTTATTTTATTATATTCTAAGGTCCAAAAATCAATGTTTGAAAAGGGACGCCCATCTTGAGGAGAAGATTAATTCAAATTAAAAGTTAATTTGCCTTGAGAAAAGAGACGCCATCTTTGGAGGGAAAAGGAGTTACTTCAAATTTGAAAATTAGGGTTTCTAGAAGCTTCTGGAGAGTTTTCACAAAGTTATAAAAGGAGAGCTTGGGTCTTCATTTGGGCATCTGATATCTTGAGTATTGTTATGCTGCCGAAATGGTTGCTGGATTGCTTCGAGGAATGAATGCCTCCTAGCCTTGGCTCGACTTCGTGCTTGAGAGATAGCACCTAGTGGAGAGGTTTGCTTGTTTGAGTGACATTTTGTAGTGAGGTTTGCATTTGTAGTTTGGGTTTACTTATGTAGTTCAGTTTATTGCATTTTATGTCATTTTCTGGAGTTGCTGATAACAGGGCTGAATCTATAGTTTCACTCATAAATCAAAAAATACAAAAAGAGTTGTTCTGGGTATTGTCTCATTGGTTTTCTCTGTTGGAAGAGACCCTTCATGAATATTTGCAGATTTTAATACGAAGTTTATGATTTTATAAAGCAAATTCGTCATTCCTTGTAGGGCGCCCTTTCTGGAGTGCTTTGGGATCCGTGCCATTAATTAATAGCCACTTTTAGCTGTCCTTTCTCATAACTAAACTAGGCGCCATCATTTTAAGAGTATTTTGCATCAGTTTTCATGTAATTTGAGTGAGAAATGAGTGAGTTGTGAGCTTTTCATTGAGTTTATGTATTGCTGGTTCTGTAATTCATGTTGCTGGTCTGTCAGATCAGACTTGAGAAAATTGCATATTAGCGAAGGACGGGTGTTAGGAATTCATTATTGACCTAGTGGATGACATCTTTACTATTGCAGCAACTTGTAGAGCTTAAATCCTTGATCTTGCAGGCATTCTACTTCTCATTGTAAGCTGAACAGTAGTACTGTCAGCAATTCTCTCAGTTTTGCTTATCATGTTTGTAATTGCCCACTGAATAAGTGGAAGAGGCTGGCTTGCTGCCTATTTACTTTGATTTGCATTGTAATATCATACATCTCCGCCCTATGGTAGCTCCATTCCCACTCCGGGTTTGAAAGCACATTCTGGGTGTTGAGTTTATTTCGAAGTTGCATTTGTATTTCTTTAAATCTCCACCATATGGTCGCCTCATTCCATTCTGGTTTGGGTAGCACATACTTGGTGTTGAGTTACTTTCAGTTGCAGTTCTGATTTATTGTACTGACGATCCTCTTGCCATATGACAACCTCTCTCTTGTTGAGATTGAGTGCGCATTCTTGGCAAAGAGTTATATTGTAACTGCTGGTTTGATTTATCTAACCCTAACGGGTGCCTTCTGCATTGTTGTGTAATTTGGCAAAAATCGGAAAAATTGTTCCGCTTTATTACGATGGATAGCTTTAGGAATGGACATTTGGATCTTAGTTGTAGAAGGATATGAACCTCTTGAAAACCCTCCCAGGGATCGGGCTGGAAAGAGGGCTTGTGAACTCAATGCTAAGGCAAGAAATGCTATTTTATGTGGATTGACTAATTTTGAATTTGTGAAAGTGATGCAATGTGAACAACAAAAGACACAGGGGATAAACTAGACATAATTTATGTAGGTGATGACAAAGTTAAAGAGGCAAAGTTATAGACTTACAGAGCTCAGTTTGAAGGTTTGAAGATAAAAGAAGATGATACATTGCTACATTCATGCTCAGGGTTGATGAAGTTGTCAACCATATCCAAGGTCTTGGTGAAAGTTTGGATGAGAAGATTGTTGTGAAGAAGGTACTCAAATCTCTCCGCGGAAGGTTTGATCCTAAAATCTCTACTATTGAAGAAGCTAAGGATTTGAATACTTTAAAAGTGATTGAACTACATGGAACTTTAATTGGATTTGAGTTGAGATTTGAAAGTGAAGAGTCTATAAGGAAAGCAGTTACTTTCAGAGTGTCTAAGAAGCAAGTTGATGAAGATTCTGATATTGGATCAAATCCAAAAGAAGCAAATTTTTTCAGGAAGCTATAAAGAGGTTTCAGTAAATACAAAGGAAAATTACCTTTTAAGTGTTTCAATTGTGGAGAAGGAGGATATTTTATGGCTAAGTGTCCCCCATAATAATTCTAATAATGTTGAACAAAGAAATGGAAAGAAGTGATTTCAGAGAAAGTTCAAAGGTTAGAGGAAAGATAAAAGCTTCTACACTAATGAGGAGAAATACTACTCCATTGAAGAAGATGAAGATGTATTTGGAGATGAAATTGAAAAGGTTGTGTTTATGGTTTTTTAGACTGCTGATGGAGATGCTGAAATGCATTCTAGAAACAATGTAGAAGAGGTAGATCTTATGGAAGAATTGATGTGTGCTGGAAATGAAATCAAGAGATTGAAGAACAAAATTGTTCAAGAAGTGAGAGCTAAAGAAAAATTATTTAAGGAATTGAAAAGTACATAAAAGATGATTGTTGAACTGAAGCCCTAGACCGAAGAAGCAAAAAAGGTTTAAGAGGTTCTAAGAAAAAACTTGCTATCAAGAGATAAAGACTGTGAAAATTTGGAAGAAAAAATTGTGGTAGTAAGAAATGAGCATGAGAAGGTGAACCCACAACTACAGATGAAGTTTGGCAAAAGTAGTGAAACCTTAGATCAGATTTTTGAAAGTTAGAGAGCTCTGCATATCAAAATTGGAATAGGTTTTGACAATCAAAATAAGATGACAATATAGTCTAAGAAGACTACTAAGGCAATTCCGGATGTGATAGGCTTCGAAAGTTGAAGATGTGAAAGAACCATGGAAAGTGATGAAAGCATGAGATGCAATGATGGCTTTATTCAAGTGTAGAACAAGAGAAGAAGATCCGAAAGACAAGGATACAATACCAAGTTAAATTTTCCTTTCTCTTGTTATTATTTTAATTGGAATAATTTTGGTCATGAGGTTGTTGACTGTAGAAGATGTCTGGGAATAAGAAATAATTTTGTTAGTAATAATGCATTTGCACCTCTGTACAACTTTAGGATTATTTGTTTTAAATGCAACAACTTTAGACATATTGCAAGGACCTGTAGAAGCAATTGTGTGAGTCCTCCTTTGTCAGAAAGTGGGAGAAAAGAATAAGAAAGTAGAATTCATGAATCAAGAAAGGTCTAGAAGGTTCCTGAAGAGAAGATTGAAAAAACAATGATTGTTGAAACTGCACTACATGCTCAAAAGGAGAACCTGTGGATTATTGATAGTCGTTGCTCTAGCCATATGACTAGAGACAAGAGTAATTTCATGAATTTTAAGAAAATCAAAGGTGGTTCAGTGGCCCTTGGAAATAATTCAATTGTGAAAATATCTCGTAAGGGCCCTTTAAGTCTTGATGGTGGTAAAACAAAGACACATGATATTTTGTATGTTAAAGGTTTAAAGCACATTTTGTTAAGTGTCAGTCAGATGTGTGACAAAGGCTACAAGTTATCTTTTAGTGCTGAAGGAAGAAAAACAAACAATGACATTTATCATCTCAATGAGTTGAATGGACAGAGTTGTCTCACTACACAGAAAGATGAAAGATGGCTTTGGTACAAAATTTTAGGACATGAATTTTGATGATATTGTAAAGGTTAGTGCAAAAGGAATAGTCTGGGATATGCTAAAGATTAAGAAACCTCAATCAATTAGCTACAAGCCATGTCATGAAGGGAAGCAGACAAGAAGTAAATATCCTACTAAGGATTATTCCACATCAAAACCATTAGATTTGGTTCATACAGATCTGTGCAAAAAATTGAGGACTAAGAGTCCACAAGGAGACAAGTATTTTATGATGTTGATTAATGATTATACTAGGGTGACTTGGATAACCTTCCTGAAAGAGATGCTAGAAGTATTTGAGAAGTTTAAGGCATTCAAGGTGTTGGTAGAAAATGAAATGGAAAGGACAATCAAAGTTTTGAGATGAGATAGAGGTGGAGAATTTACTACTGAGAATTATGATAGATTGTGTGAAGTGCATGGGATCTGGAGGCAGTTCTCTACCTCTAGAATTTTGTAACAAAATGGAGTTGCGGAAAGAAACAACCAGATTGCACAAGAGATGGCAAGAACTATTTTATGTCAAGAAAATCTACTTGATATGTATTGAAGAGAAGCTACATAGACTACAATATATATTCTAAGCATAGTTCAGATCAAGTGAAAAATTAAGAAGACTCCATATGAGTTATAGAAAGGAAGACTAACATCCGTTAGACACCTCAAAATATTTGGGAGAAAGTGCTACATCAAGAGAGATGAAGAAAATTTAGGTAAGTTTGATTCTAGATTTGATGAAGTTATTTTCCTTGGTTATTCATTAAAAAATAAAGCTTATAGATGTTATGACAAAAGATTGAAGAGGATAGTTGAAAGTGCAAATGTGAGAGTTGATGAGACTATTTAATACACTAGTATTTCAAAATTAGAAGATGATGAAAAACCAATTCACAACAATATTGAAGATTGAGAGGAAGTTGCTACAAAAGCTCCAACAAAGTTTGATCAGAGGAATCATTCTAAAGATTAGATCATAGGTGATAAAAATGGTGGGGTTCAGACTGGGAAGAAACTTATGAAGGAAAATGAACATGTACACTTTGCTTTATTGTCAAAGATAGAATCTATGTCATACAAAGAACAAAGAAAAGAACAAGGATGGTTAGAAGCTATGGAGGAAGAACTGAATTTAGATAATGAAGATAGGAAAGAATGTGTTTGGAACCAAGTGGGTGTTCAAAAATAAGCTAAATGAAGAAGGAGAAGTGATTCGAAACAAGGCAAGACTTGTTTGTAAAGGGTATGCTTAGGTTGAAGGCATAGACTTTGAAGAGACATTTGGTCCGGTGGCAAGACTAAAGGCAATCAAGATGTTCTTAGCTCTTTCAGCATTGAAGAACTTCAATGTATACCAAGTGGATGTGAAATCAACGTTCTTGAATGGATAACTAGAAGAAGAGGTTTATATTGAACAATGGGAAGGATTTCAATGTTCCAACAATTCGGATCACGTTTGTAGATGGAAGAAGGCTTTGTATGGACTCAAACAAGCTCCTAGAGCTTGGTATTCAAGGTCAAATGGATACTTGCAGCAACAAGGATTCCATAGAGGATGTGGAGATAGCAATTTGCACATAAAAATTGAAGGAAAACAAATGGTGATAGACGTGGTTTATGTAAATGACATCATATTTGGAGGAAGCAGTGAGGAAATGTGTAAGGAATTTCATAAGGCAATGCAGAATGAACTTGAGATGTCTATGTTAGGAGAATTATCTTTCCTTCTTACATTGTAGATTGTACATTTAGGAAAAGACATTTTCATTTCACAACACAAATAGATAAAGGAAATGCTATCTAAGTTCAGAATGGAATATTGCAAACCGGTTGGAACACCTACGGTTACCATGTGTAAGTTAAGATGATGAATCTGCTCCAACATATTAGAATTTGTATAGGTCCATGATTAGCAGTTTGCTATATGTGACAATATCTAGACCGGATATTATGCAAGTAGCTAGAATGGTTGCCAGATTTTAGGCAACACCTAGAGTGACTCATGTTAGAGAAGTAAAGAGGATATTTAGGTATTTGAAGGTTGTTGAAGAGTTTGGACTATGGCATGCAAAGAGAAAGAATTTCACTTTGACTGCATACATAGGTGCAGATTGGGCTAGATGTGTTGATGACCAGAAGAGCACAAGTGGTGGTGCATTCTTCCTTGGTGACAGTTTAGTGTCTTGGTTGAGTAAGAAACAAGAATCAGTTTCTCTATCTACAACAGAAGCAAAATACATTTCTGCAACATCATGTTGCACTCAGGTGCTTTGGATGAAGTATAATTTGAAGGAGAGGAAGGTTGAGTTTGAAGACCCTATCACTATTTTTTGTGATAACACCAGTGCAATAAATATTTCAAAGAATTTGGTGATGCACTCAAGAACAAAACACATTGTAATCAAGTATCATTTCTTGAGGGAGAATGTTGCAAAGAAGGAAGTAAGATTGGAATATGTGGATACAAAGGAGAAAATTGGAGATATATTCATGAAGCCACTTCCTAAGAAGACATTTGAGTTTCTCTGGTAGAAGTTGGGAGTTGGTTCTCCCTCCTCTTGAATCAAGAGGAAGTGCAAGGTAAGGGGATGCTTGGTCTCCCTACCAGAAGAAGTGATGGTGCTCTTGCACAATAAATTCAGAGGTAGTGAAGCATGGACTTAGAGGGAGTCTATCCAAGAAATAGGTTTCTGAATTGTGCAGTGTACTGGTAAGTTTGGAAAAGGTGCCTCCTCATAGGGGGAATAAGTGGTTTTCAGCATAGGTATTGTTGACCCTTTGCCATTGATGTCAAAGGGGGAGAGTGTGAGCTCAAAATGTTGAATTGTGTAGTGAGTGAGCTAAAAGTGCTGAATTTCTCATAAATAATAATCTCAAAATGCCATATCTTTCACAAGGGGAGAATATGCTACAACCAAGAAATCATTATGAAAGCTAGTTTGGTGGTGTCCAACATTTTTTTGTTTACCATTAATGACAAAGCGGGAGATTATTGAACATACGTTGTCACTGATGTCAAAGGATTGTCAAAGGCTACTATCAATTGTTATCAAAAGGTGTCAAGGATGTCAAATATGAAGGTTGTCAAAGATTAAGGAGATTGTAGGAGTACTAGAAGTATCATACTTGAATTATCTTTATATCCCCTTGACTGCCTTCAGATAGTTGGTGAGTTTATTATACCATGCTGAGTATGCAGTGAGTATGAGTGTGGTCATTTGGAAGTCAATTCAAGGATATCTTTTGGGAAAAGAGATTTCTAAGTATGGTAGGCATTTGTAATGTCCCTTCTAGGTAGTACGGTTGATTCGGTTTAGCCTATCATTGAGATCCTCATGGTAAGCCGGATGTGTTTTAGAAAGGGGATCACTTGAGGTAGTTATCCAACGTTTGGGAACATTACTCCAGCAGTTGATTCAAGTTTGGGCCTTGGCAGACACTTATAGAGTGATTTTTAGATACTTACTATTTATAGTAAGTCAGGCAGACAAGGGTTTCTATTTCTGGCAGGGCACCTGGTTCAGTTGGTCAGTTCAGTTTCGACCCAATTTGACAGTCTGGTGAGCAGATAGTGAATATCAAAGCATTTAATGATATTGGGAGAAATATTTAAGTTGTGACTTTATAATATAAAGTCAATTAATTAAATATTAAAATATCAATGGAATAATATAAAGTATTTTATACTTTATATTAAAAGGTCGATTATTAATGACTTATTTATTCAATAGTCATTTATTAAATGGGGACGCCATATTTTAATTATTTCTCCTAAGTTTGAAGGGGCGAATTTTATAATATTTTAAATGCTCATTCACTTGCTTTTTTGGGTCGACTTATTGAGAGAAGGTTTATATTTCATCTCAAGGCAAATCGAACTTCATTGTGAATTATTCTAATTTGTCTATTTTTCTCTCTGAGAACATTGGGGTTTGTGAAACAAGGGTTTCTACAGATCATTGGGTTTTGAAGAACGTTCCCTCTTCAGAATCAGACATACTCAGACTGTGAGATACCAGTTGAAGCTTGTCAGTTGGATGACTTTATTCAGAAGTCATATTTGTGCTTACAGAGGAAGGATTCAGTAAGGGTTTGAATTATTTTCACCAGATATCAAGGGCGACTTGATTGAGGCTCATTTCCAGTTATTTTGGCTTTATATTTCTCAGTCGTACATTTATCATTGATGCTAAAGGCCGTACTGTACCAGGGGATTGGCGTGTGAAGGAAATAAGAGAAACGCCTTTGTTCTTTGGTCTCTGTCCACTCCAGATTGGTCGCCTAGCTCCTCAGTGGTATTTGGCATCATCTTGGTTGAGGGAAAGAATGCATTTCATGATATCTTGATGTTCTTCAGTTGTGCGCCTGGCTGCAATAAAATCAGGTTCTTTTTAATTAATTACCAGCTGCCTTTTTCTTTGCATGTATTGCCTTTCAGATTGTAATAGTTGGATTTGAATAAGGAAAGCATTCTCAATTCAAAAATTATAGATTCAACGTTGTTCTGGCATTCTACGAATTTATTGCAATTTATTTCAAAATTGCACCAATCTCTTTTATTGGAAAACCCTCAAAAAATCAAAAACAACAAAAGAATCAAAAAATTGCATTCACCGTCCGAAGTTTGGGTTGAGAGACACCTGGTCTCTTACGTTTCATACCAAAGTATTTGGTATATGGTTGGAAGGAGAGTATTTCTATACTTGTTTTATTAGTTTCTTGAGTTTTCAATGGAGATGTTCAATGTGCAAGAAGTTTGAAGTGTCAGAAGGTTCTTTATTCCTGCTCGAAGTTCAAGGTGTGTCAGAAAATACTAGTAGCGTGTAGAATTCAAATCTTGCATGTGGAGTGAGGATAGGACTTGATTAAGGTTCATGTGGTGGCGCATGACATCATGTTCTTTTGGCAGCAAGAAATTTGTGTTTTGACATGTGTATTACATGTTTCATGTAATTTGAAAATAGGTCCACCTTATGTTGCCTTAGCTATTTGTGGATCCCTGATCGACATGGAAGAGTGTTAATGTAATGTCATGTATATATTTGAAATGTTCAAATGCATAGTAATAGATGTGAATGTATGTGAGTGAGTTCAAAAGTGAAGAAGTGTGAATAAAAGAGAGAGCACCAATATCAGAAGATCATACACAGTGATGAAGAGTGGTAGCATTGTCTCCGATACATATCAAAGTTATATTTCAAATCTATCATTATCTTTGTATTCCAGTAGGATTGGTGTTCTACTTGTTGTATTGTTTTGATAGGGATTGGTGTCTCTTTTTGGTGGGAATTGTTGCCTCTAATAGGTTGGTGCCTATAGGATTGACTAGTGGATTGGTATGCGTTGGTGGGTTGGTTTACTTCATGTTGTAATCTCATTTATTATATTTTTGCATTGTGAGGCTGGTTTTGGATAGGAGATCCAAGTAGCTATGCCCACCGTGGTTTTTCCCATTTTGGGTTTCCATGTATATCTGGTGTTATCTTGTGTTGTGTTATAATTAATTGCTTAAGTGATTATGTGCTCTTCATGTTAAAAAACTATATAACAATAGCAAAGGTTCAAGTTGCATGATCCGGTAAGTATTGTTGAATTTGAGAAATTTGAATTAAGTAAATCTACCGATTCACCCCTCTCCCCTTTCCTACCCTCTCTCAGTAGATTGTGTTCCCTTGAGTTTCATCATCTCATATTTCATTTACCAAAATTTTATTGAAATTCTTTGAGCACTTGTGTTCATTTAGTAATTTGAGAACAAAACTTGCTGAAAGCTAAAATCATTGTACAAAACTCCTTTGGTTTCCTAAGGGCAATCTCATATAGAGGTTGTATTATTCACATAAAAAGATTATTTGGTTTTCAATATAGTTTTTCAATATTTTTTTTGTAGGATTTGTGAGGGAATGATATTTAACATATATAGTTTTGTTTCTAGATTTGAATATCTTTTGTTTTGATGTTATATTGGTTGTATTTTCAGCTTTTTTTTGCATATTTTATTAATACAAATAAACTCTAGCATGTTTGGAAAGGCACTCGTTGTTTATGCAAAAAATGTCAAATTTTGTTGGTTGTAAGTGAATTTGGTTCATGTATTTTCAATATGTTTTCAAATTATATTGAGTGTCAGAAGTACATTGCTAGGAAAACATGGCTGCCAATAGTAGCAAAGGGAAGCGACCAAGACCTTTTAGATGCCGCATTGCATCAAGGAAAATTCCAAAGGGGAATGATGATGACACGATCACAACGGACACTATCACTTGGGAGAGTCTCAACGGCAGTGAGTGTCGCTCACGGTGGATAGGAGCACAAGATGATCACATCCTAAAAGTTGCACTTAAGTGGGCACATGTTGATAAGGCCGCTCAACTACCATACTTCAATTTGAGGGATTTCGAGCCATACTTGCGCCAAATGATAGAATAGTATAACCGACACTCTCACAAGTCAGTGATTGACTACAGAGGATGCCCAGTGACCATATCCTTCGCGCTTGCAGAATTCATCAAGGTATTTGGAATACCTTCGAGAGGAATACTAGTAGCCAAACCTATGGGGAAGATTTCTCGATAGCACGAGTCGCTCTTGCAGAGTGTATGTCGTTTATACCTCACCCAAGAAGAGAAGGATAGTATTTGGAGCATGGGTAATAAAGGTTTGAGGAAAAATTTCCTTGCCTCACTTGAATAAAAATGTGTCCTGGATTTGATCAAGTGCAAAATCACATAAGCTAGCAAAGCGTTGGATATTGTAGTGCGGATGATAAACATCACACGATAACTTTTGATAACAAATATCCGAGGAACTCCTATCCGAGGAGGG
>VDFB02097520.1:0-12554 GCA_007258455.2 Sequoia sempervirens
AGAGAAGAAATCTTTTGCAATGGTCCTTAGATCTCAGACGAAGGGAAGGCCAAGAAATGCTTCAATCCTCTGACCTGCTAAGAGGTTTCTTTTAGGGATTGATGGTTTTAGGTTTGTTTCTGTAAGGTCTGTGGAATTTTTGTATTTAATGTAGCATGTATTTCATGTGTTAGTCTTATGATCAGATGTAAAGCATAGAAATCAATTCAAAATCAACACTAACACAGCAGATACCCTGGGAAAACCCTCCACTTGAGGGAGAAAAACCCAACAACAATATATCACTTATATATTGAATGTCAACAAGAATTGTCACCTTTACAAGAGGCTGATATGAAGGCCAAATATAAGCACCACAATCTGATGCAACACAGATACAAACAGATGTAATTCATTGATTATAAACTCAATCTTCAATGAATATAACAATCTGCTCTTCTACAGAATTTGCACCAATAATATCGAACTATGTTGAACAATGAAAATGGATATGGAATGAATGTCAAACAATGAAACTCCATCGAACATATATGCACAATGCGATGGAGGATGTGACTCTTCAAAGCAATATGTCAGCCCTTCATAGAAGAATGCGTCCCTTCAAAATCGCGTCCACAATAAAGGAATTTGTCCCTTCAAAAAATCGCATCCAATATGCATGATGTCGGCCTTACCAAAATCGTGCCTCTTCATGAATCATAATTAATTATCATTTAATGCAAAGGACATGCCTTATCAAAATAAATCGCTATCTATAAATTAAATAGCCATTGACTATTATTTAATTTATCCATCATTGTAAAGGAGATTGGCTGGAAGAGACACCCGACGCTGTATGATAGCATTAACACTCCCTCTCAGCTACGGAGGATACTTCTAGCTGCATAAGACATATCGCCTCATCGTGATGTCAACCACAATGGCTGCTCCCATATGTGGAAAGGAAAGATATAACCTCATCATGATATCAACCATCATGGCTACACCCATGTATGGTATGTACAAGTGCTCATCACTCAATGTGATGTTGTCACCTCATTGTGACGTTCACCATGGCTCTCCCAGAGGGTGAAAACACAAGTACAAGAAAATCATCACGAACTCTCTCACGTGATGTTGTCATGGAGTCACACATATGACATCCACCATGGCTCTCCCAGAGGGTGGAAACAAGGGCTTTCACCTCAAATCTCTCTCAAAGAGAAATGCATTAACAAGGGCTTGCACCTCAAATCTCTCTCAAAGAGAAATGCATTAAAGAAGATCACTGATACTGAGACTCCTCAGCTAGGGCTTGATTCTCCACCTTACCAAGCTTGTCTCGAAAGTACACAAACTTTATCCTGGAGAGAGGCTTGGTGAGAATGTCTATCGTCTGCTCATTAGTGTTGATATACTTCAACTGAATTGCTTTCCTCAATACCATATCTTTGATATAGTGGTATTTGATCTCAACATGTTTAGTTATGTCATGAAACACAAGGTTGATAGAAAGCTTCACACAACTCTGGTTATCACAATGAATGATAGTAGACTCCATTGATTGTCCAAACAATCTTGCAAGGAGCTTCCAAAGCCACACTGCTTCTCAAGCTGTTACACAAGCTACAATATACTCGGCCTCTGTTGTACTCAATGCCACAGAAGACTGCTTCCTGCTACACCAGGATATCATCGCAAACCCCAAACTAAAGCAACATCCAGAGGTGCTCTTTCGATCAATGACACACCTTGCCCAATCAGAATTAGTATATCCATGCAGCTTCAAGTCCACACTAGAAGAATATCTCAAGCCATACCCAACTGTGCCACACAAGTATCTCAGGATATGCTTCGCTGCAACTAGATGTATTTGCCTTGGTTCACACATGAATTGACTAAGTGCACTCACTGCATAGCAAATATCCGGTCTAGTATTGACTAGATACATCAACGATCCAATCAACTGCCTGTACATTGTGGAATCTACCATATCTGAACTAGCTACAGCTTCTTTCAACTTATGCAAGTTGGTTTCCATAGGCGTAGACATGGATTTGCAATCCATCATACCAAAATCTCTTCAGAATATCAATAGTATACTTCCCTTGACTTAGAATCATCTCATCAGGCTTCTGCCATACTTCTCAACCAAGGAAGTAGTGCATGAGACCAAGATCCTTCATTTCAAATTCAGAAGCTAACCCCTTCTTGCATTTGATAATGAGGTGATCTTCTCTAGTAAGAATCAAATCATCAACATACAAAACCAAGATCAATGCTTCACCATCAATTACCTTAAAGTAGAGGTTTGAATCAGCATCATTCTTGGAGAAACCCAAGCTCATCAGGTAACGATCAATCCTTTCGTACCAAGCACGAGGATCCTACTTAAGGCCATACAAAGCCTTCTTTAGCCTGCACACATGAGACTCCTTCCCATACACCTCAAAACCATTAGGTTGCTCAATGTATACCTCTTCCTCGATTACACCATTTAGAAATGTTGTCTTCATGTCCATCTGGTGATTCTTCCATCCTTTAGATGCTACAATAGCAATGATGGTCCTGACTGAAGTATAACGAGCAACTGGAGCAAAAGTTTCCTCATAGTCAACCCCCTCTTTCTGTGAAAATCCTCTAGCCACGAACCTATCCTTATATTTCTCAATGCTCCCATTAGCCGCATGCTTGATCTTGAAGAGCCATTTAGAAGATACCATAGATTTGCCTTTAGATATAGGTATTTTGTCCCAAACATCATGTTTGAGAATGGATTGATACTCCTCTGCCATAGCATCTCTCCAAACCTGCTGACTAGAAGCTTCCTCAACACTGGAAGGCTCAGACTCAATGATTTGACTCATCAAAGCAACATAGCTGGAAAACTTATGAGGTCTCTTACTTTCTCTGAAAGTTCCTCTCGAGGTTGCAAACCTTTCTGCCTCCTACATCGTTTGCCTGGCCCAAAGAGATCTTTTTCTTCCAATCACAATAGCTGTAGGCCCATCAATAGGTTCCAAGGGCTCAACTAGATCATCATCTTCTTTAGGTTCATGAGCCTCCCTCTAAATCTTAGGAGCATTGTCAACTTCCATATCTTGAGGAGACTCTTCATTATCTATCTCCATATGAGTGCCCTTGGATCTTCTAAATGCAACATCCTTCTCAAATATGACATCTCTACTAATCTCAATCAACTTCTGATCTGGAATGTAGATTTTGTAGGCTTTTGATGTCTCACTGTAACCTACAAATATCCACTTCTTGCCAGAAGGTTCCAACTTTGTCCTTTTGTCCTTAGGCACGTGAACATATACAAGACAGCCAAAGATCCTCAAATGACTTACTTCCGGCTTCACCCTTGTGAATGCTTCTTCGGGAGTCATGTTCTCAAAAATGCGGTGAGGGCTCCTATTCTGAACATAAACAGCTGTCCTAGACGCTTCAGCCCAAAGTAAGGTTTGCAGATCTTGGTCATGAATCGTGGCTTTGGCTGATTCCGCAATAGATCTATTCTTCCTTTCAGCAACATCATTTTGTTGAGGATTATAAGGAACATAGAACTCCCTCTTAATCCTTGCTTCAATGCAAAAGTTACTGAAGCTGCCGGAAATGTACTCTCCACTGTTATCGGATCTCAAAACTTTGATCCTCTTCCCAGAAAAGTTCTCTACTTGAGCTTTGAATTCTTTGAACCTCTCTAATACCTCCTCAGTTTCTTTAGATTTCAAGAAATAAATCCAAGTCTTTCTAGAGTAGTCAATAAAAACAATGTAATACAAGAAACCACTCAAAGAAGCAACAGACATTGGACCACATAAATCAGAATGAATAAGATCTAGAATACATTTGGATCTACTTTCACTAATATGGAATGGACCTTCTGTATTCTTAACCCAATGCACAGCCTCTGCAAGTACCCTCGTGCTCCTGGTTGAGTTTCGGAAGGCCTGAAACCATCTTCTCCATGGTAGGAAGTGCTCAAAAGTGAAGGTGAGCCAATCTTCTATCCCATAGTTCACACGAACTTGATGAATCATGCACCAACGCCAGAAGTGGACGAGTGCAAAGTTTGTAGAGGCTCTCATGTCGAACTCCAATCACCCAAGCAGTCTTGATATTAGAGTTCTTCGTCCATGCTAGAACTTTGCCTTTTGAAAATGCAACTTGATACCCCTTGTCCTCCAAGGCTGAAATCAAGACAAGGTTTTGCTTGATGCCCGAAACAAATAGCACATCACTCAATTGCAAGGAAATGCCAAAATCCAAGTGAAGCGAGGAGGTCCTGTAAGAGACCAGGTGTCTCTTAACCCAAATCCTCTAGCTGTAAATGCTTTTTTTTTTGTTTTTGTCTGTAGTTTTTTTTTTTTTTGGGAAGGTTTTTGCAGTATATTGAAAGAATGCGATTTTGGAAATAAATACAATTAAATTCAATAAAAATTCATAAATGATAACTGATGCAACAAATAGCTTCCCAGATGTTGGCGCATATATTTATTAATCTTCTGGATTCATACAATGAAGAAAGTCGAACTTATAAGGAAAAGTCAGCACAAATATGATATTAAAGAATCTGGTTTTCTGTTTGCAGCCGCCTGTAGGAAGCATAAAAATGTACGGCCAATCCAGATACAAGCTTCTCCCATCACCAGAAGGTTGCAGACACCCCCAAAGACCTAGGCGTCCCCTTTGGTGAAGACAGAACATAAAAAAGCAAGGCGTCTTGTCCAATGAAGAAAGTACAGCCTTTGCTGCAGCAAATGTATGGCCCAACCAGCATCAAACAAATCCGTACAACCTTGAAGAATGTGCCAAATGACAAATGAAACACTGCCAAAGTGATAGTCTCCTTCTGGAAGAAAGATCGATCTAGAACACTGATAATAAACTTTGAAATATGCCCGAATATGACTCCTATGTGAAGCCACTCTGTTGACAATCTTCAACTGGTATTGCACAGTCTCAGTATGCTTGATTCTGAAGAGAGAACGTTCTTCAAAACCCGTTGATCTGCAGAAACCCTCGTTTCTCAAACCCCAATGCTCTCAGAGAGAAAATAAGACAAATTAGAATAATCAACATAATGAGTTCGATTTGCCTTGAGGAAATATATAACCTCTCTCAAAAAGTCGACCCTTTACAAAAATCAGCTCATTTGCATTTAATAACATAATAATTCGCCCTTTTGAAATACTTAGGCCAAATCATTAATAAATGGTGTCCTTTTTTATTAATGAATATTAAACTCATTAAATATTAAAATTTCCCTTTATTATAAAGTATTAAATACTTTATAATTCACCATTTTAATAATAACTTTAATATTTCATTAAAATGATTATATTATAAAGTCAAATTAATAATCTCTTTAATTATTATTAAATGCTCTAATAATCCCTGTTAGCTCATCAAATTATCAAACCGGGTCGAAACTGAGTTGACCAATTGAATCAGGTGCCCTGCCAAAAATAGCAACTCCTGCTTGCCTGACTTACTATAAATAGTAAGTACCTCTAAATCACTCTGTAAGTGTCCGCAAAGGCCCAAACCTGAATCAACTATTGGAGTGATGTTCCCCAACACTGGATAACTGCCTCAAGTGATCCTCTAAACACTTCTGCAAGCCTACGAGGATCTGAATGATAGGCTAACCTCAGAAATAACTGTACCGACTAGGAAGGGGACATTACAGTCCGCCCTCCCAGAAATTGCTTGTTCTCAAGCAATCTCAGCTCTGGATGCTGTAAAATCTTCTCTGACTCCCATGTAGCATCCTCAACCGGCAAGTCTCTCCACTTAATCAAATTCTCCCTGATGACCCGCCTCCGAAGATGTCTCTCTCTAACATCAAGGATGGCCTCAAGCACCAATATCAACTTCCCCTCGTCATCAAGGGGTGGCAGTACTGGAGAGGGAATCACATGCTGACCCAACGCCTTCTTTAGGCGTGAAACGTGAAACATGTTGTGAACCCTGCTATTCGCCGGTAAGTCCAATTCATAAGCAACCTCGCCCACCCGTCTGATAACTCGGAATGGACCATAGTTACGAGGTTTCAACTTCTCTACACCACTCTTCCGCAGAGTGGACTGACGGTACGGCTGTAACATGAGATACACCATGTCACCCACTGCAAAAGAACGCTCAACCCTTTTCTGATCAACATACTGCTTCTACTGATTCTGTGCCTGCTAGATATTGTCTATGAGAGACCTCAAAATGTCCTGCTGATCCTGCATCATGTCACCTGCGCTAGGCACTCTGCTATCACTCAATACCAAATCCAAAAGGTTGGGCGCCTCATACCCGTACAATTCCATGAAGGGCGTCATCTGTATAGTCATGTGGTGAGTAGAGTTATAACAATACTCACAGAGGTATATCCACCTCACCCAAGCTCTCTGCTATCCAGCTATATAATTGCGCAGATATCCTTCCACCCACTTATTGACAATTTCCGTCTATCCATCTGTCTATGGATGGTAGCTGGTACTAGGTGTCAGTTCGGTCCCACAAAGTCTGAACAACTCTTGCCAAAAGTTGTTCATGAACCGACTGTCTCTATCACTGACTATAGTCTGAGGAAAACCATGCAACCTGAATACCTCTCTGAAGAAAAGCTTTGCGGTCTATAACGCTGTGAATGTAGTGGTGATCGGAAAGAAGTGCGCATATTTTGTCAGTCGATCGACAACTACGTAAATACAATCTTTACCTTGGGCTTTCGGCAAACCCATGATAAAGTCCATTGATAAGCATTCCCACTTCCTGTCAGGTATCGGAAGTGGCTGAAGCAATCCAGCAGGATATGTGTGTTCCTGTTTGTTCTGCTGGCAAACAGAACACTCTCGTACATACTGAAGAACATCAGTCTTTAGCCCTTTCCAAGTAAACCATTCCCATACCAGCTTATATGTTTTGAAATAATCGGGATGGCCCGCCATAGGAAGATCATGAAAGGCTCTCAGAACTATATCCCTCAACTCTGAATCAGGAACCAGATAAATCCGTCCTTTGTAAATGATCAAGTCATTTACAATGGTATACCTACTATCCTGCTCTGTCCCATCAACAATGCTAGAAGCCCATGGGTTCTTAGCATACTCTATAATGATCCAATGCCTCCAATCCTCAAAGATCTGTGCCATAGCATTCAACTGAGGTTTGCGAGACAAGGTGTCAGCTACAACATTCTGCTTCCCCTTAATAAAGGTGATGTCAAAATCATACGACTACAGTTTGCTGACCTATTTTTGCTGTCTCTAATTTAGGTCTTGCTGTCCAAGGAAGTGTTTCAGGCTGTTGTGGTCTGTACGCACACTGAACTTGCTGCCCACCAAATATTGCCTGAATTTAGCCAAAGCATGCATAATGGCTAACATCTCCTTGTCATGGATGCTATAAAACCTCTCAGGACCCCTAAGCTTCCTACTCTCAAAAGCAATAGGGTGTCTCTCCTGCATCAAAACGGCCCCAATGCCCTCTCCTGAAGCATCACAGTACAAATCAAATGACTTCGTAAAGTCTGGTAATGCTAACACTAGACATGAAGTCATAATCACCTTAAACCTGTCAAAGCACTCCTGAGCCTGTGGTGACCAAGCAAAAGCCCCTTTGTCAAATCAGTAAGGGGTGCGGTGTGACGTGAGAACCCGCTAACAAATCTCCTGTAAAAAGCACACAACCCAATGAATCCTCTGAGCTACATAAGGTTCTTTGGTATTGGCCACTCAACTATAGCTCAGACCTTCTCAGGGTCCATACTGACTCCCTTGACACTAATGATGTGCCCAAGATACAACAACTCAGCCATGCCTAGCTCACACTTGGACTCCTTGGCATAAAAGGACTCAGCCAAGATACCCAAAACTGTATCCAAGTGAGCTAAATGCTCCTCCCATGACCTACTGTATACCAGAATGTCATCGAAGAAGGCCAACACAAATCTCCGTAGTTGAGAACTGAAGACCCTATTCATGGTAGCCTGAAAGGTAGCAGGTGCATTGGTTAGACCGAAAGGCATAACCAAGAACTCAAAGTGACCACAATGGCATCTGAAAGCAGTTTTCTCTATGTCCTGCTCCCTCATCTGAATCTGATGGTACCCGGATTTCAAGTCAATCTTCGTGAAGAAGATAGCACCGTGCAACTCATCAATCAACTCATCGATGCGAGGTATTGGGTACCTGTTCTTAATTGTTTTCTTATTGAGTTGGCGGTAATCTATACACATTTGAAGTGATCCATCCTTTTTCTTCACCAATACAACCGATGAAGCAAAAGGTGACTTGCTAGGTCTGATATGCCCCATAGCCAAAAGCTCATTGATTGTTTGCTCTGTCTCATCCTTGAGCTGTTTCGGATGCCTGTAGGGTGTAATCACAATGGGCTTTGCGCCCTCCTCCAGCTCGATAATGTGCTCGGTGCCTCTGTCTGGAGGTCTGCCAGGTGGAATGTCGCTAAACACTTTAGAGTGTTTAGTCCTCAATATCTGAATGTCTGGATGGTACTCAACCTTCTGCTGCTCCTGTTGTGCTGGTAATAACATACACTCTGCAGCCCAATCAACCATATCATGACGAATGAGTCTCTCCATCCGTCTGTACAATACCATCCTCAGATTACTCTCTCTGATGGTTTGATGACATGAGGTTTCCCGTTTACCTTAAACTTCATCTCCATATCCCAAAGATTGAGTGTGAACTCACCCAAATTGTGAAGCCATGCCATCCCAAGTACCACATCAGTATCTCCCATATTAACAACATAGAATTCAGTCTTGAACTCATAGTTGTTCAGCCGCATCGGAAGATCTGTTATCTTTCTATCACATTTGAGGGTGTACCCATCAGCCACCTTGACTCGAATACCCTCAAACTCCTTCGTCTGTATACCTCCTCTCTCTACCAACCGTGCATCAATTAAATTATGAGTAGCACCAGTGTCAAGTAGAGTGATCACTTTCTGACCTGCTAGGAGCCCACGAAGTCTAAAAGATCCATCTCTCTGAATACTAGTCAAATGTGCCTCCTGTAACTTCCTTCCTCCTTCATTTTCACCATCAATTTCAGACCTTTCATCATCTAAATGCTCTAAATCAGCTTGCTGGTCTAACAGATCAGATTGCTCTTCTCCCTCATAAAACCACTCCATCTGGTTATTTTTCACTTTGGAATGAAGAGGGCATACATGCTTCTCATCATAGGGTGTCTTGCACCATGTTATCACGGAATCTAGCAGCGCTCGTTCCACGGATAACCCCCCTACGAAACTTGTCTGTTTCTTAGGATTCGTCAAGTTCAAGTACGCATAACGAGGTGATTTTCAAGCCACCTTGAAATGCGTTCCCAAGTCTCGAATAGTCAATTCGAGCGTTCCCCCTTGTTTGCCTCGCAAAGACCTTCGAAACGAGATCTTTCGCGACGTTTCACTGTTCATACTTAGCAAATTACAAAAAATGCAGTGGCACTGAAAAAGTGCGCTCCTACCTTGAAGCAAAATTGACTAAGTCTGGAAATGCAAGGGCGCTAAAATTTAGCGCCCCTGCATGCAGTGAAATTCCAAAAAAATGTAATAGCGCTAAATTTTAGCGCCGTTACATTTTTTTTCAACACTTAAACTTTTTTATGACTCTGGCACGTTTCTTCATGTTTTCGTGTTTTTCGTCAATCGTGCCACTTTTCGTGCCTAAATTTATTGCACGACTTGAGTTAGGTTTTTCATTTTCATTTTCACTTAAGTGAATGAATTCGCCATTTCAGTTGTTTGTATTTTATCTTCTTTTCTCTCTTGCTGGGCGAGTTCCCTTCTCAACTGCAAATCGCGTTTTTGAAGTTTTTGGCATTTTCCTTCAGCATTCTTCGCGCTTTGGTTCGGGTAAGTCTTTTTGACTATCTTCTTCTTTTGTTTTGTATATGATCTAATCTTTCCATTCGCGTTTTGTTCATTCCTTTCGCGTTTTTCTTCATTCACATCCTAACCCTTCGCGTTTTTGTTTTTATTTCCTCTGTTTCCCTTCGCGTCTTCTCTTCTCCATTTGCGTTTTTCTTCTCCTCACGCAATGGAACCCTCACTCATTATTTTGAATGCGTTTTCTTACCTCCATTTGTGTTGTTCATTTCAACGCACATCCCTTCTTTCCATTTCTGTTTTCTAAACCTACGCATTCTTTCCATGACTACTCAACGCAAAGTTTTGTAACTCCATGTTCCGCCGTGCTTTTCTTTCTAACGTTTTTGTCATTCTCTTTTCACATTGCCTTCTCCATTGGCTTTGTTACGAACCTTGAAGAGATCTATCGCTTGGAAAGAAAGAAGTTTTTAGCTTTTGAATGTAAAAATGACAATGGTGCGAATTGCAAAGACAAACCAAAAATCCCAAAGCTTTCATTTCATTTGCTAAGCCCGCACGCCTTCGCCATTCCCTCTTACATTTACATTTTCAAAATTGTCAAGGAAATGCTAAAGCGCTAAATTTCAGCGCTGTGACATTTTGACAATGTTAAAATTTGCCTAACACTGAAAAGTGTAAGGGCGCTAAAATTTAGCGCCCTTGCACCAAAGGCAATTTTTCAAAAATGTAAGGGCGCTGAATTTTAGCGCCCTTACACTTTTTTCAGGCTTTTCCCAGACCTTCCCAAATGAGCTTCATTTTCGACCAGTGCACTCCTAAGCCTCATTTTTCCGCATTCGTGCATCGTTTTGCGTGCCTCGCCATCCACTCCATGCTTTTCCATCCTCGTGCTCATTTCACGCTTTCCCATGTTTCCTAACAATTGATGTTTGTTCTGGCTAAATGGATTGCAGTCTACTTTCAAAGATCGTCAAGTCAAGAGTGCTCAGTGTTCCAGTTCCTTTTGATGACTGCTACGAAGCCTCCTTCTTCGAAAGCAAAAAGCAAGATGAAATACAAATATCAAGGCGTCTATCCGCCAACTATGGTGCTTTCCAAAGTCGAAGAGATAAAGGATACAGAAGTTGGTCATCAAGACTTGGTTGACTTCGCAAAGCTAACTGAGACAAAGCCTCTTCCCGATTCAATGAGAGCAATCGTACATAGCAACCTCCACTTGGTGGCGATGTTCCCTACAGCTGCGCACAATACTGAGTTTGTTCTTCAAGTTGCATCTCATTACATCAGAGAAAGCAGAAGTGTGATCGACTCTTCCGGGCATGAGATTCTGAGACTCGACCCCGACTTCTTTGATATTGTCTTCAAGGTCCCTCATATGGAGAAATACATTGACATCTCTATATCAAAAGCACAAGAGATCTTTGATGCTGATCCCAATAAAGCTAAACAGTTGATAAATACTCAATGGCTCAAAAAGCCTAGATCATTTGTTTCTAGATGGCCGAAAGGACTCCTGAGAAGTGACTTCAAAGATGACGTCAAGGATATGATCACGTTTCTAAGCAGAGTGAAGGGCTTGCCGGAATCATCCACCTTTCACAATTGGATGTATGAGTACATCAGGATCATAAGAAGGCAAAAGGTGCATATTGACTGGGGCAAACAAATCAGTGATGAGATACACGAGCAGTTGATCAATGCTCCTTCTACATTTAAGTTCTACATGACTTCTTACCTGGTGTACGCAGCGGCTATGATGAGACAATTCCCAGGTCTATCTACAAGAGGGAATCGGATGATGGTGCCTGTGTACAGATATTTCTATCAATTGGAGCTAAAGGAGAGCTTTCATCATTTCAGACGGGTCACTGATGCTTTCTTTGCGCCTTTACTCTTCAACTTTGATCCAGCTTTGGAAAGAAGAAGAGTATCTGATGAGGCTTATAAGGTGGTAAGTAAAGTTGGATGTATTTTTCTCCAATTCCCAACATTTACTTACTTGAGAGTAGGCTGCTACACTGGTTGTCCCTACATGCTACCACGTTATCCTTTGGATAAGTGGATTCTCATGGAAACATGTAGACAGTTGATGTCAGTGCAGAAAGAACGAAGAAGCAACCACAAGCGTGGGTTCAAGTTCCCACTGACCATCGGCAGATATACTATCCAAACTGCACAAAAAGCTAAGTCTGTCTATGCTGAAATGCAGATCATGACCATCAAAACCTACAGGTATAGGTTTGATTTTGACTACCAAGATGTCAGAAAAAAGTTGCAAAAGGGTCACCAACACAGGTACCGTTTTGAAGACATCTAGGCGGTCTTGGCGAAGATGAAGAAGCCATTCATTAAAATGGACTATTGCAAGTTAATGATTCAACAAATCAGAGATCTTGGTATCGCTGACCTACCAGAGGATTTTGAGGATCCAGGTGATATCATGAACGTTGTCTATGATGAGCAAGGCATTGCTAAAAGGCCGTTGCCTGCAATACAATGGTCTAGGAAAGAGGTTACTAGCATGAGAGAAAGGCTGAGACCAATCCTAGCCAACACAGAAGAATGGTTACATAAACATGGTCATGCAATGAAAAGTTTCAGGATAGACTCAGAAGGAGAAGAGTCCGAGGCAGAAGCACGCCAACAGCAAGAACTCCGCGACAAAAACAAATCAGCGGCCGTTCCCACTTCTTCACGGAGAGGCCCTAGGATCAAGTTCA
>VDFB02097523.1:0-45205 GCA_007258455.2 Sequoia sempervirens
TAGTTGCTTTCAGTTTGGAAAGAAGCAAGACCCATATGGAACCTTTATTTACCGATATAAAAAATAAAAAATATGCAAAAGCTGCTTTAAATGTTCTATTTAGGCTTTTATTCTTCAATATATCTAGAAAAACAAAAATCTAAAATATGTACAAGTGAAAATTTCATAATCTACTGATAACGTTTTCAGCGTTCTTCAGTGTCACAGGAACTGGCAACATTAGATTTAAGACAAACATTTTCAAAGGGTCGAAATCGAAGTAGTTCAAAAGCCTATTGAACAGTAAATATAAGGCAGCATGTAGAGCTTATTTGATTCGTAAGAGATTCTCGTAATCCTCTAAGCCTTCAGGTTAAACCATGACCTGAAAAAAATCCCCTTATCTTACCATTCAGAAATAACAAATAAACAAAACAGAACGCATTTGAAATCCTGGACTAACAATGGTACTTAAAACTTTTTAACAAATAAGGCTGATAAGGAATAAAACCAATGCAACCCATTTAAAATCCTCAACTAACAACGGCAGTAAAGCGTTTAAACAAATGCAGATGACGGGAATAAATAAAAACAGTGGTGCCCTACTGAAATCCGTACTAACAGCGGTATTTAAACATTGAAACAGATGTGGATGATGAGGAATGAACCAAATGGAACCCACTTGAAATCGTGAACAATAGGAGTGGCAATAAACCATTTAAATAGATAAGGGTCATAAAAGAATAGACTCAATGAAACCACTCGAAACCATGAATTAACCATGGAAATAAATATGAGTGACGCTGGTACAAAACCAATGCAACTAACCTAAAATTCCGAATTAACAAGTGCAACAAAGCATTTAGAACAGATACGGGTGAGAAGAGAATAAAATTAATCGCAGCCACATGAAATACAGGAATAGCTGTGGCAAGAACAGCATTTAAACCGTATATGGGTGGAAATAAATTCCTATGTATTGAATAAAACGAACCATAATCAAGGAGGATTAACCTGGAGAGTGCTGAGAAAGATTGTGGAGGGCCTTTTCAGCCATTTCATAGCGAATGGCAGCAGTTCTAATACGGCTTAGGCTGTCCTGTAGAAGGCCCACTTCTCCATCCACCTGCTCCTTCACCTGCCTCACCTGCTCCACTGTGAGCTTGTTTAGTTCGTCTGCTATTGCCTTGCCTTGATCTGAAGCCATGCCTGCCATCCCTTGTTTCTCTTCAAATTGTTGTAACAGACGAAGAGATTGATTAATCTATTCAAACCTTGTGATGAATTGAATTAATTTTATCAGTTATGTTCTACAGATTACAACAGTGTCGTCGGCATCCAAAATAAACGCCCTCTCTTTTTTAAGATTCGGACCAGGGCTTTAAAAGGAATTTCTATTCAGGGTACGTGCGTTTGTAAAAGCAAAGATCCCTTGGCAAGAGTTCTTATGAAATCTATAGATGGATGATTAAGATTATGGTTTTCTACATAAATGAATGGATGATAGAGATTATGGCTTTTTTAATAAGAATATTAGATGAAGTTTATAAATCGTTATGGGGTAGTGTGGAAGACGATAGAGGTATATAATTTTTTCAAAGGCTTGGAATTGGATTCATGATTTTTTTAAGGTTTTTGAATTGGTTATTTTTTCTTGGTTTATGATTTTTTTTCGAAGATTGACCTTATCTCTTATACAAGTATACCTAGATTTGACATTTTCAAGATAAAAATTCTCTTCAATATTTGGAAAGATAAATAATACTCTTCTTTCTAGTTGTTTAGCTGATACTTACTATTCTTTGATGCTAAAGCCATGATTTGCTTTAATATGCTTATGCAGATTTAGATGCAAGCTAGTAAAGTTGCACTTGAAGTTGTGCATTTACAAGGGCTATTGGATCACTAGGGGAATGTCTCTTGCATTGTTGGTAGAGTCTTGTTGAACCCCTCCTCTCCTCCTCAAAGGCATCAACTCTCGTGGCTCTCGACCTCTAGTTTCTAAAGACGATATGGCCCATGGTGGATGATCTTGACCTTTGAGGCCACCTTATGCCTCCTCTTAGGGGTGTGGCAATGCTCCTAACTAGACTAACTGAAGCAAGTTCCCCCACCTAGAGCTAGTCATTTCTCCAATTCATGCTCAACAACCCTTAGATAATCCTCCTAAAGAAGAAGGTGCTCTCACTAGCTAGGAGACAATTGATGATCATATCCCTAGAGATGTTTGGGGCAATCTTGATGATAAAGGCCCTCCTCCTTCTAGATTTGCTTTAGTTGCTTAGACTCTATGGGGCTTGGTCTTATTTATGTGTATTCATCTTTGTTATGGACTTGGTCCTATTAGACTTTATGGGTGTTGTAACGTGCACATTGTTCTATACAGTAACTATCCTATGTTTTAACCTCAAGTAAATAGTTTATAGCATCTAACCATTATGAGCAATAAAAAATTTCCTTTCATATAAAAAGATAGCATCCGCATTTGAAATAAACATCTTTCCAAACTTTTCCCATTGCATTATATCAAAGTATTACAACTTTCCAATAATATTGATTTCATAGTAAATAATTCATGATAATTCTTTTACAATCTTTCCATAGACATGGATACAAAATACACATACAAAGCTCCGTTGAGCTTACTAGAAATAGATGTAAAAATGGTCTAGGTATCCTCCATCAAATCTTGGTCACCAACTGATGAGGAGAAGCATCACTCAAGCGCTTTTCCACCAACCTTGGACTAACTGCGGTCCCCTGCACATCTACCAAACTAGTAGATGGACCTACACTTCAATGAAGAGATTGGTTTGGTAACCTCGCAATAACATTGACCTTCCCTGAGCTTGGTGGTGTGTCCTAAACATTTCTAGATCTGTCATACAATGGATACAACCTACCCATATGACATTCCCTATCTAGTACATAAATTTGGATCACAGTGAACTGATAGTGTAAACAGTGGCAACTTACACTACTTTGACCAAAGTATTCATCACCTAAAATTATGGAGTGGATGTCACACGCTCACCCACCTTCCTAGCTTGATTTGTATTGACCATTCATAACCTATGCATAGGTTATCCCCTTACGCCATGGAGTAACCTTAACCCCAAAAATAACCTATAACCTATATGTTATCTAAAACACATCTACTAAGTAAATCATAGTTTAACTCTAAGACTCAACTAGGTTAAACATTAGCTATATAAGCTCTACCCATAATATAGTATTTAATCCCACTATATCCACCAATTTCCTTACTATGGAATATGTACAAACACTTCAAGCAATATAGATTCTTATACTAAGTACATCAAGCTTTCTTTCACTTTGACATAAGAATACCGTTTCTCTAATAAGCAGTTGAACTAATTTCCCAAACAAACAAACAATGTCACACAATCTTTTCAAATACATAAAAAAATATAAAAGAGTAGAAATAAGCATGCATGTTTATGCAATGCTTCTAATTGATTGAACTAGTTCCCAACACAACCTTCCCCAATTCAGTAAGCTATTCCCCAATTATCCTTTTCTCTCTTCACCAAAATCTCACTCTCAAAATCCTCTCACAACTCTCAAAAACTCTCTCAACTTAGAAAATCAAAAAATAACAACTTAGAAAATCACAAGAATATAAATATGTGTCCCTATTAAGATAGAGAGCACCTCTATTTATAAATAAAGGTGAGCAATTGCGGGCTAGAAATAGGGTATCAAAGATGACACTTCTCAATTCAAATGGTTTGACTTAGCAAGATTAAGAAAAGGTGGCAGCTAAAATCGTTGCATAGTAAACACATACTCAACCATAGTGAATGAGTCACCCATTTAAATGGACAGCAAGAATGATAATAAAAAGTGCAAGGTTTATGTTTTGTACAAATCGACTCTATTTGGCCAGCTTTACTATTGACCAATTCACATATTTCCTATTGCTTCATAATCTGGAATTCATATTGCAAATTAGACTTCTAATTGGTTCTTACTTCTCACAAGTTGGCACTACATTACTTCCTACGCGCCCTAGTATTCCTTTGGTTGTTGTTTGCAATGACCAGGTCAAAGTTTCTTGTGCATGGATATTCACTTTTTCCTTTGCTTTGACTTAGTCTTGGCAGTTTAACATACACGTTGGTTTCCATATGAAACCATGCGCTTTTTCCAATACTATCCATATTTCATAATTCTCAACACTTTAAATACTTTAACCATTACTTATGGTTATGTGTTGCCTTATCTTAAGCGCTATTCCCTTTAACTATATGTTGCACGCAATACTTAGCATATGCTATGTTTATTATGTTATGCGCTTGATAAATAATTCAGCGCTATAAAAATCATTATCATATATATGTACAATATATATATATATGCATCATGTATTATGTATATATATATATATATATATATATATGTATGTATGTATATATATGTATGTATATATATATATGTATATATATATATATATGTATGTATATATATATGTATGTATATATATATATATATATATATGTATGTATGTATGTATGTATGTATATGTATATATATATATGTGTGTGTGTGTGTGTGTGTGTGTGTATGTCACCTTGTCCGTTGGATATTCCCACACATATGGGTAATCTATCCATGAGCATGCGTAGATGTACTCTTATCTACACATATTCATGCACACATTTACTCATGTGTGTGAGTTTATCGTTGACACATACATATATACATTTTATGTATATATCCTATTGATTAAATAAAGACACATAAAGAAGAACTCACACATCACAAAGAGACTCAACATTTTTAACCCCTAGACAAGAATGTTCACAAATAAAACCACAAGCAAGACTAAAGGTAACTTACTATTTCCCAAACTATTATCCCGACTCAACTAATCTAGAAGTGTGTGTGTGAAAGCTCAATTTAGGTCTTTATCAAAGGTTACCAAACCAAGTTCTTCTCCCTTAGTGATACTTCCCCTCTCTTTAGGAGGCTTGATTCAATTCTTGCATCCAACTTAACACTTTGCAATAGTAGTTAGTTGAAAACAATACATTCACTTGCATCACATATTTTCATAATCAAAACATTTCATAACATCAAATCAAATCAACATTTATTCTTCATATTTCCAAAACACATAAAGCATAAATACACTCATCTAAAGCATTTTCACCCAACTAGGTAAAAGTAAATAAGTAGTAGCACTACGAGGTGTAACATATCCCCCCTTGCAAATCATCGCCCCCTATGATTTTAAGTAGCAGAGAGACATAAAATATAAACATAAGCACATCATAATTATTTTTCATGAACTCTCAAAAGCATGTAAGACATGAGGAAACTTTTGCTTAAATTTAGCATAGTCTTCCCAAGTGGCAGAATCTTCTACATATTGGTCCCACTGGACTTTGCATTACAAAACCTCTCTGTTGTGGAAGCAAAGCTTACATATTCCGAGCACTTTGAGAGGCTTGATTGTTACCTCTCTTGGGTCTTGTACCTGTAAAGCATTCCAATCAATAACATGGTTATCCCTTGGTATATACTTTTTAAGGTATGAGACATGAAATACACTGTGCATCCTAGCAAGAGTTGGTGGAACCACAATTCGATTTAAGCAACTAGGTTTATTTCCTCAAGAACCTCGAAAGGACCTACGTAGCATGAAGCTAGTTTGGATGACTTTCTAAACTTGATGGAACTCTTATGAGGTTTAACCCTCAACAACACCTTTTCCCCTACTGCAAAATTTTTGGGTACTCGCTTAGAATCTGCATAGCTTTTTTGCCCATTGTTGGATTCTACTAGCCTCTACTTAATAATTCCTACTTGCTCCTCCATTTCCGATAACATCTCTGGCCCAAGACTTATCCTATCCTCTAGCTTATCCTAGCTTATAGGAGTTCAACATTTTCTGCCATACAATGCTTCAAATGGAGTCATCTTGATTACAGAATGATAAGAATTGTTGTATGTGTGAATGGTAATCTTAGACCTACACAAACACAAACAAACAACATAATATTAGTCCATTGTGCACATCTAAATCAGCATTCCCCATAAGATTCATTTGAAATATTAAGAACAAGAAATAACATGAAGAATATAAATAAAAGGTTATCTAATCTTGCTCGAAATAAACAAACTCTCAATCCCATGGGGGAATTGGTGCTATTTTGATGTGGAAAATAGCCCTTTCCCAATTCCTTGCAAGCTTGATGATGATTGTTGATGATTGATTGATGCTCCTTGATAAAATTTCTCCATAACCTAGCTATGAAATGATGAAAATGGATGACAATGGATGAACTTGTGCATCATGATCTTACATAGATTGTGTAGAAGACTATGGAGGATTAATACAATGGAGGAGGCCTCTATTTATAAGAAAGAATGATGGGGGATTGAAGAATAGGATGAATGTAGGATTAAAGATCAACCAATAACAAAATGCCACTTGTCAACCTGTTATTAGAGAGGGATGGAGCACATTTTGGTCAATGTGCATGATAAATGCCATTAGATTCAAATTTGAAATTTGAAAGTGACATGTTGGAGGGAGAAGAAAATGGAGTAAATTCCACTTGGCTCAAGGCAAATGACATGTAAGAGGCCTTTAATGCCTTGTTGGATGTACAAATCCTTTTGGGGGGAGATTTTCAAATTTGAGGAATATTCCATCTTTGATGCCCTTTTGAATGAAAATTGAAGATTTAATAAATCAATTAAAATGATTTTCATGAGCAAGTTGCAAAATCTAGAGGATTTGAGTGATTAGGATTATGATTAATTAGGATTTGATTAATTTAGATAGAATTTAGCTGATTGGACAATTTGATTTAGATTTTAGGATTTAAATAAATCAAAATGAGAGGAATAATGAATATGAGACTTAATTAAATAAAGTTTGATTTATTTAATTAAAGAGAATGGTGTTAGTTTTAAATCAAATAAAGATAAATTTATTTAATTTAAATGAGATGACTTTAGAGATTAATTAAATAAAATGATTTATTTAATTAATAGGAGATGATGACTTAATCAGATAAAATTAATTTATTTAATTAAGAGATGAAATGTGATGAATTTAATTAAATAAAGATTACTTAATTAAATGACTAGCAGAGGAGATGATTCAGGACGAACTGGTGTTAGTGATCAGGATTAGGTACACAGGATCAATCTGTATATTTTCCGTGTCTACAGTATGCAAACTCAACCAATGGTAAGTAATCCTCCCACTTGTCTTGTTGATCCATGCAATACATCCTCAGTAGGTATTCAAGCACCTGGTTCACTCTTTTTGTTTGTTCGTCTGTCTCTTGATGATAAGTTGAACTTATGTTCAACTTAGTTCCAAGTAAAGAGAACAAGGTTTTCCAAAACCTAGATGTTACACGAGCATCCCTATCTGAAATGATCTTCTCAGGAATCCCATGCAACCTAAACACCTCTTGAATAAATTTTTGAGCTATGACAAGAGCTCTATTGATTAAATTCCCTGGAATAAAATGTGCCACCTTAGTTAACTTATCCACAACCACTAGAATGGCATTGTGTTTATTCCTTGACATAGGTAGACCTTGCACAAATTCCATGCTAATGACTTGCCACTTACTTTTGGAAATATCATGTGGATATGAAAGAGTCGTAGGGTGATTATGTTCTACTTTTACTCTTTGACATTCTAAGTATCTTGCAACAAATCTTGTAGCACCCCCCTTCATACCCTTCCAAAAATATAATGGCTTCACATCTGCCAACATCTTCGTCACACCTAAATGTCCAAAGTATGGTGCATTGTGGACTTCTTTCCACACTAGGTTCCTTAACTCCTTTGAATTAGGTACATAAACTCTCCCTTTAAACCTTAGTAATCCATTTGGTTCAAAGTGAAAACCTCCATACCTTGCATCTCGTGGATTATCCGTGAATGCTTGTTTAACTTGCTCATAGAATTCATCACCCATGGATTCTTGCAACACCTATCCCTTAAAGTCAGTTTGAATTGTGACCATAGAAGCAATATGCCTTCTTCGACTTAGGACATCAGCTACCTAATTCTCTTTTCCCTTGATGTAGTTGATGTTGAAGTCATAATTAGATATCAGCTCCAACCACCTTCTTTGTCATGCATTTAGATTGAGTTGGGTAAATAAATACTTTAGACCGTGGTGATTGGTCTACAATTCAAAAGGTTTTCCCATTAAATAATGTCTCCACATCTATAATGCATGGACAACTGTCGCTAACTCTAAATCATGCGGGGCATAATTTTGTTCATAGGGCTTTAGCTTCCAAAATTCATAAGCTATGACTTGTCCTTCTTGCATTAAAACTCCTAATCCTTCACTCGATGCATCCATTATGACAGTAAAGTTGCCTTTCAGATTAGGTGCCTTCCAGATTAGGTACCTTTAATATTGGTGTAGTAGTCAACTTCTCCTTGAGTAGGTCAAATGTTGCTTGACACTTTTTCGACCACTCAAACTTCTTACCCTTACTCTATAATGAAGTAATAGGAAAAGCTACCCTATAAAAGTTTGCAACAAACTTCATATAGTAACCGTCCAAACCCATAAAACTTCTAACCTCTGGTACACTCTTGGGAACTAGCCACTCAAGCACCGCCTTTATCTTAGTTAGATCAACTGCAATCCCTTTTTCTGAAATTACGTGACCCAGGTATTGTACTTCCTTTTAAAAGAATGTACACTTAGAGAGTTTTCCATATAACTTGTGCTCTCTTAACTGTTGGAGAACTATCTCTAAATGTTTACAATACTCCTCTTCATTCTTGGAATAGATTAAGATATCATCCAAGAAAACTAAAACAAACCTATCCAGATAGTCTCTAAATACATTTTTCATCAGGTTCATGAATGTTGCATGTGCATTTGTAAGTCCAAAGGATAGGACTGTGAACTCATAATGCCTGTATCTAGTCTTGAAAGTAGTTTTGAAACTGTCTTCATCTTTGATCCTTAGTTGTTGATAACTCGATCATAGATCAATCTTTGAAAACATTGTCACTCCTCGCATCTGATCAAAAATATCATCAATACGTGGCAACGAGTACTTGTTCTTTATTGTAGCTTTGTTAAGCATCTGATAATCTATACATAAGCGCAGTGTACCATCCTTCTTCACAAAAATCACTAGCGCTCCCCAGGGTGAAACACTGGGTGTTATCAATCCCTTGGACAACTCTTCCAATTGTGTGTTAAGCTCCATTAATTTTGTTGTAGTCATCCTATAGGGTACTTTGGATACAGGTTCCAACCCTAGTACTAGGTCAGTGGAGAAATTGAAAATACTCTCTTGGGAGGTAGTCCAGGATTTTCTTTTGGAAAGACATCCACAAATTTTCGTAAGATGGGATACTTCTCCATATCCATTTCTCCAATTTCCACCACTTCTCCTTCTTCAACCTCTTGAGAATCTTGTGGTTAATGATACATGACATCATCTTGAGGAGTGACTTCCTTGGATTCTTCTAGTTTATCCATTTTAACTACAAAGAGCTGGCAACCTTTCTTTTTCACCCTATACATTTGCATAGCTGATATCTATCACAATTTCACTTCTCTAGGAGTTCCTTGCAAAAACACTGGATTACCTAGATCATGCATTCTATGGTTTTAGCATGGAAATCCACTTTAGCTTTATGCTTCCATGGCCAATTCATTCCTAAGATGACATCATAAGAACCCAAGGGTGCTACATACAAGTTTACTTCCATCGAGAAACTTGGAAGTTCAACCCTTGCCTCAAATAAACATTGATTCATCATTGCTCTTGCCTAGTTTTCATATTCGACAACCCAAGATTTTTCAATAAAACCAACCTTCCTAGAAATTTGGTTAGCTACTCTAGGTGAAACAATTTTTTTTTTGTGGCTCTAGTATCAATAAGTATGGAAATAGGTAAACCAAACAAAGTACCTGGAGTTTCCACTAGGGTGATCTGGTATTCAACTTGCCGATTGTCCACTGCTGCATGGATCCTTTGTTGAAATGCAACTCGTTGAGGAGGAAGTGAATTACCACGTGGTTGCGAACTTGATGGTTTTTTGGGACATTGATTAGAAAAATGATCCCCACCACATGTAAAGCATCCTCTTATTGGTCCTCTCCTTTGCGCTAGCCTTTCAAAATTACCATCATTCCATCTAGCTTTGTTATAGTTACCATTGTTGAAATTGTTGAAATTGTTGAAGTTGTTTCCTCGACAATCCTTCCTCGACTCATTCCACTTATTTTAGGATCATTTGTCCCCTTGCCTCTAAAATTCCTACCCCTCATTAAACTTCTTTGGAGCTTGATGAAATTGAGGCCCTCCAAACTTCTTTTGATTCCTCTCTCAGTAATTCGAGATGGCTTTGAGCTTTTGCTCTTGCTTGATTGCCTTCTCATATACTAGGTCCATAGTGACCAAACCATGTACATCCACTTCACATATTTTCCCATATAGACCCATAATGAACTTCCTGATACGAAATCACTCATCTTTTTAGTACATTGGTGCATACCTCAAGAGACTAGTGAACTTCTCCCAGTATTCATTCACTGACATATCTCCTTGCTTAAGATTCTAGAAATCAATGAGATTTTGATCGAAAAAGAGTTGGGGTAACTACCTCTTTTGAAAAATCTCAACAAACTCATTCCAAGTCAGCTTTAAGGAATTGATTCCAAGTTCCATCTTCTTGTTCATCCACCAGTTATAGGCTTCTCCTGCTAACTGGAAAGCTCCCCACACAAATTTAGTGACCTTTGAATAGTTCCTTATTTCAAAGTATTTCTCCATTTGAATTAACCAAGCCTTAGCTTCTTCTTCGTTGGTGCTTCCTTCGAATTTAGGAGGGGTAATTTTTCTCATATCCCTAGATAATTTAGTTGCTAATCATTTTCTCCAGGTTCCCTCAAAATATGATTACATCTTATCACTTTCTTGATCACTAGATTTAGTGTGGTTTTTTGAATCCTCCCCTTCTTCCTCATTGTTGGGAACTTCTTCATCTCCTTCATTGTGTGGGACTTCTTCTTCCTCTCTTTCTTTTCCCCTCACTTCTTGTTCAAGGTTTCCTATCTTTGCATTAGTTTCATCCATGATTGCCAGAAGATGGTCCAACTTAGCTTCAACATTATTCGAACCTTGTCCAACTTCTTGAATCCCTCTAGGATTAGTTCTTATCCTAACCATTGTCTTAAGTATAGTTATACCTGAAGGTTCATCTTCAATTAGATCCTATCATGGTTTACTAAATGCATATAAAACATTTCAAAAGAGCAAATAATCACATGCAAAATTTCATTGAGGTTCTCATACACAAGTTTTGATAAAAAAAACATAATATTTCATTTATTTATTAGGATTTCAATATCCTTCCTTTTCCATAGAACATTTGACTATTTAAATAGTCAAGAGGAGAGTATCCATCGGATTCACTCTCAGATACATAACTATGTGGGATGTAACCCTCTGATTTTTTCTCATCTCTATCCCAAAAAGAATAGTAACCCCCAGACTTATCTTCCAATACATATCTTCAGGGAAAGTATCCCTCAGATTCACTATTAGAGGCTATAACAATAACTTCAGCCATAGGTTCTACACGAGGGTCCCTAAATATGAACGCTAGACTGATACTACATTCTGAAGGCATATCCCTGGAAAGTGATAATGAGTCTACCCTGGCCAAAGAAAGAGATGGTAAGTTGTTGAAATTGATTTCATCTCTCATCCTTCTTCTCTCTTGACTAATCCATGATAGAGCATGACTAATTGTCTCGGTATCAATTAGCCAAATTGCATTGTCATAGTTGGTTCCCTTAATGGTACAAACAAGAGCTTCTTTTTCCTTCTTGGCCTGTAGGTAGTGCTCATTTCTGATCACTGACTTTCTTGCAGTTAACCTGAGATGCACCATCCTGGCACAAGAATTTCCAAACATTAGACTCATAATGTTGGAAGGGAAAACATAGCGAGAACATAGGTTCCAGAGCTGAACTCGGTTGCTCCGATACCACGTGTAACATGCCCATTGTTCTACATAGTAACTATCCAATGTTTTAACCTCAAGTAAATAGTTTTTAGCATCTAACCATTATGAGCAATACAAATTTTCCTTTCATATGAAATATAGCATGCACATTTGAAAAAAACCGTCTTTCCAAACTTTCCCCATTGCATTATATTAAAGTATTACAACTTTCCAATATATTGATTTCATAGTAAATAATTCATGATAACATTTCTCTTTTACAATCTTTCCATAGACATGGATACAAAACACACATACAAGGCTCCATTGAGCTTAGTAGAAATAGATGTATGAATGGTCACCAATTGATGAGGAGAAGCATCACTCAAGCACTTTTTCGTCAACCTTGGACTAACTGCGGTCCCCCGCACATCTACCAAACTGATAGATAGCCCTACCCTTCAGCGAAGAGATTGGTTTGGTAACCTCACAATAAAATTGACTTTCCTTGAGCTTGGTGGTGTGTCCTAAACATTTCTAGATATGTCATACAATGGATACAACCTACCCATATTACATTCCCTATCTAGTACATGAATTTGGATCACAGTGAACTGACAGTGTAGACAGTGGCAACTTACATTACTTGGCCAAAGTATTCATCACCCAAAATTATGGAGTGGAAATCACATGTTCACCCACCTTCCTAGCTCGATTTTTTTTTACCATTCATAACCTATGCATAGGATATACCGTTACGCCATGGAGTAACCTTAACCCCATAAATAACCTATAACCTCTATGTTATCTAAAACACATCTACTAAGTAAACCATAGTAACTCTAAGACTCAACTAGGCTAAACATTAGCTATATAAGCTCTACCCATAATATAGTATTTAATCCCACTTTATCCACCCATTTCCTTACCATGGAATATGTACAGACACTTCAAGCAATATAGGTTATTATACTAAGTACATCAAGCATTCTTTTACTTTCACATAATCTAATAACCTTTCCCTAATAAGCAGTTGAACTAATTTCCCAAACAAATAAACAATGTCACACAATCTTTTCAAATACATAAAAAGTATAAAGAGTAGAAATCAGCACATGCATGTTTATGCAATGCTTCTAATTGATTGAACTGGTTCCCAAAACAACCTTCCCCAATTAAGTATGTAATTCCCCAATTATCCTTTTCTCTCTTCACTAAAATCTCACTCTCAAAATCCTCTCACAACTCTCAAAAACTCTCTCAACTCAAAAAATCAAAACATAACAACTCAGAAAATCACAACAAGAATGCATATATGCATCCCTATTAAGGTAGAGAGCACCACTATTTATACACAAGGGTGAGCAACTGCAGGCTAGAAATAGGGTATCAAAGATGACACTTCTCAATTTAAATGGTTCGACTCAACAAGATTAAGAAAAGGTGACAGTTAAAATCATTGCACAGTAAACACATACTTAGCTACAACATGAATGAGTTGCCCATTTAAATGGACAACAAGAATGATAATCAAAAGTGTAAGGTTTATGTCTTCTATAGGTCGACTTTATTTGGCCAACTTTACTCTTGACCAATTCACATATTTCCCATTGCTTCATAATTTGGAAATCATATTGCAAATCAGACTTCTAATCGGTTCATACTTCTCACAAGTTGGTTCCACATTACTTCCTATGCACCCTATTCCTTTGGTTGTTGTTTGCAATGACCAGGTCAAAGTTTCCTGTGCGTGGATATTCACTTTTTCCTTTGCATTTGACTTAGTTTTGGTAGTTTAACATACATGTTGGTTTGCATATGAAACCATGCGCTTTTTCCATTGCTATCCATATTTCATAATTCTCAACACTTTAAATACTTTAACCATTACTTATGGTTATGTGTTGCCTTATCTTAAGCGCTATTCTCTTTAACTGTATGTTGCACGCAGTACTTAGCATATGCTATGTGCTTGATAAATAATTCAATTCTATAGAAATCATTATCATATATATATATATATATACATACATACATATATATGTACATATATACATATATATATACATATTTATATATGTGTGTGTGTATGTATATATATATGTATATAGCATATATTATGTGTATATATGTATATATATACATATATATATACATATACATATACATATATATACATATACATATATACATACATATATACATATATATATATACATACATATATATACATACATATGTATATATATATGTATATACATACATATGTATATATATATGTATATATATATATATGTATATATATATATATGTATATATATATGTATATATATATATGCTATATATATATGTATGTATATATATGTATATATACATACATACATACATATATATTATATATATACATATGTACATACATACATATATATGTGTGTGTGTGTGTGCATACATATATATTATATTGCTTTGATATTTTAAACACATAATTACACAGTCATATTGATCGACATATATCACTAGTAGAATTTGGCAAATAAATGACTACATGACTAAAACTTTTAGTCACAACAACTAAAGATGACTAAATTCTACTCATTTTTTACAACACAACTATAAATGACTAAATAAATGACTAATTTGATCATTAGGTAAAAAACACAACTAAATAATTAGTCACACAAATAAAAATTGGACAATATGATATTAAAGTGGATGAGTTGGTTGTATTATAATATAATATAAAAATATATTATATAATAATACAATATATTATATTGTATTATATATATTATAATACATTATATTATAGTATAATATGTTACTATATAATATAATATATATTATAATATATATATTATTATATATTATTAATATTATAGTGGGTGGTAGGGTGGGCCCCCACCCCCCCTTCATCAAGTTCCCTCTTTTATTCATCCATGAGATCAATGGAAAACTAAGGCAAAGTATTAGTTAACAAAAAAGGAGGAAATGGGGTGTCGGTTGGGGAGTGAAAGGTGGCAACACAGTGGCAAGGCCACATCACTTCAAACATTACCCAAGACGTCAGGGGATGAGGAAGGCAAGCTACCAAAGTTTAGCAGTCCACCAAATTAGAGGAGACCTTGACGATGTCAAAAGGTGTTAATGACACATGAAGCCAAAAATAATCAGCTCAACACGTAGGTTACGACCATCATGAAAGTTTAAGCAAATGGGCCAAGTGGCAGAAGTTGATCCTCACAAGGAGCTAGCCAAATTAAGGCCGAAGGCTGTAGGACAAAAATTTTATTGCAAGGACGGAGTGCTTTGCTTAGCCATCATTTCAGACTCGTGCACGGGGGCTCGACTTTGTTGCATACAAGCCTTTTAAAGGTGAATAGATGACAACATTTTCATAGCATGGTTTTCAAAATTTGGTTTGTCTGTTGTCTTTGTGTAGGGAACTGTTGACCAAGGGCTACAAATGGCGAAGGCGAGCAGGTCGAAATTCATCATCTCCATCTTAGTGGAGGGGTTGGAAAGTTTTGGTGTTGACACTCCAGTCTCCTTGGTGGCAATGGAGAGACAAATAGCATTCAGGGAAATTACTAATCAAAGGCTGAAGAGAATCCTGCTTGAGGACGATCCCTTGACAATGTTAGCAGTCAAAATGATATTAGGAAAGGGCCACCTGGATAGAAAGGAATTTGCGAGAGATAACCCACACATTTCTTCTCAGTTTTTAGCCGTAATTCTAGACTTGGAAGTCCCGAAGGTGGAGGCAAAGGAAATGACAAAGCTTCTTTTTCGAGGTGACTTGCTAGGAGGGTTAGAGAAGACACTGAAAGCAACCTTCATGGAAAAAGGAATCCCGCGCCCCTCAGACCTGGAACTTCTGTGGGCGATGGATGAGGCAGTTAAAGTATACCTCTTCATTCTAGACCTCAAGGGACCAGAGCTTATGAGGCATAGAATGATCTCGGCCATGGCGGTCGAATTCCTGAAAAGAAAGTTGGGGTTGGTGATGGAGGAGGGAATGGAATGGGAGGAAGAATTCACCTTGTTTGCAGAAGTAAATGGCTTTTTGTGAGGCTCGGCCTCAGTGTTTCAATTTTTTGTGTTTAAAAAGTATAATAGGAGATGGTTTTTTGAAGTTATGCAGTGGGACTGCAATTTTGGAGCCAGTCATAGCATGCTCCTAGGCTAGGAAGTTTAGATGGTAGGTTTAGTTTTCATGGAAGAATGATTTTCCTTCTATGCAGATGTAATGTATATTTTATGAAACTTAATACAATCTTAACCTTGTGTATCAAAAAATATATATATTATTAATATTATATCTATATTATAATGTATTTAATATTATAGTAATATAATATTATAATATATTTAATATTATATTATATTATATTATAATATTATAGTAATATAATATTATAATATATTTAATATTATATTATATTATATTATAATATTATAATATAAACATAATATTATAATATATATTATATTATAATAATATAGTAATCTTATAATTTACTGGGGGCATAAGCAGGAGATTTATTGCTAATTTAAAATCCAAATTTTAAATTAGAAAGTGAGAAATAAACCCTAAGGAAGCGGGAAACATCAACAAACAAAGTGAAATTGAAGGAGCTGAAACCAATAGTGGCGGAAGAGTTTGGAGGAGCCGAAACCAATACCATCGAGGAAGAGTTTGGAGGAGTTGAAACCAATAGCAGCAGGAAAAGCAACAAAAAATGCAGGTAAAAGGATGCCCTAATGTTAAAACCTAAATGTGCTCAATATTAGGATCTTGGCTGTAGTTTTCATTTTGAACACATACTCTAAAACCTTCGTTGAAACCTTATTTTTAGGTTGCAGCTTGCCAAATTGGAGAAGTGAAATGTGAATACCAGCAAGGAAATGAGAACTACACACAGGCTTGGGAAAACAAAATGGTTGAACCATAATCTGGTTTATGTTCCTTACGTTACATCTGCATACTTTTTTTGTTTGAACAGGGTGCTCAATCCTGTCTAGTTATCTTCACAGGGCAAGTAAGTCATAATACTAAAAACCTAAATGTGCTCATTATTAGGATCTGGGCCATGATTTTCATTTTAATAAACATACTCTAAACCCTCATCCAAACCTTATTTTTAGGCTGCAACTCACCAAATTGGAGAAGTGAAAGGTCAATACCCTATGTTGAGATTTCCACAATTATCTGTAAGCCCCTCCATGTGGAAATAATTAGGGAAACCTTTTACTAATGCAACAGGTTTGTACATCTCTCAGTGTTTTTCTAGTAAGGACGGCCATGAACTTCACTGGAACACTGAGAGCTAGAGCTGCCACAGTTAGACTTGAAAATGTTAGTCTGATCTTGGTGGTAGGAAAGCTAATACCTTGTATTGTTCACTTGCTTAGGCTTGGGAGCTAAATTCATTCATGACTTTTGCATGCTGTTACCATTTTATTTGCTCCCCAGTTTGCACTAGTCTCACATAGTTTCTTATATAGTTCTATACTTGGTAAGCTATAAACACCTTTGATGATATTATCAGTGGAAAATTTCCTTAAATGTTCTAAAATTTCATGGTATGTTTTATGTCTCATGTTGGACAGATGGCCTGCACTTGATGTTGTTGTATTTCCTTAAATCCAAGTTTTAGGAAGAGAGAGAAAATAGTTTTTTCGTAAGTGAATTGTATTTTCCTGATCATGGCATAAGAATGATTGTACCACATTTGCCTTTGGCAATAGTTTATTCAAAATGTAAAATGCTATTTCCTTGTCTGTAAATTTTTTTTTGCAGGATATGCACAAAATGGTATAATTGTAATTTTTTTTTGCAGGATTTCCACAGCTCGTGCACAATCCTCTTTGGCATTTTTCATCGTAGAGATTGCACATCATTTTCTTATCTTGCAATCTTGGTGAGAAGATTATCTTTTTCTGTTGTAGAATTTTCCAAATCTAAGCTCCCAAGTCCATAAGCAAAGCCGCACCTAGATTCATTTTTTAAATATGAAATATAAGAAATGACCCTTTCTTTTGTGACTATAGATTTACATATATAAAGGGTCCATTTTTTGATGATTTGTTTGGTTGTAGGGCACGTTGAAATGTGGAAAAGTAGTGGCAATGTGGCCCATTCTCAGCTTAGCCATGCATTAACTTCAATTCAAAATTGAATTGAAGCTCATCTCAAATGTTCAGTTTTTCTCAAGGCCCATAAAGACTTCTGGTGTATGAATATATGGAAAATAGAAGCCTCGATTTGTAAAGATCTATAACTTAAGAAGTATAACTGTTGTAAACATTCTTGAGTTTCATTTGGTTTTTGAGTTTCAAATCCAAATGAAACTTTCAAGAAAAGAAATTCATTGATATGTTTTGACTTGTCAGTGAGGCTATAACCATTGAGGTTTTGATTTGCCAATGAGGCTTAATGAAGTAAATTTTCAGACTCATAAATACTGTGTTGTGGCTCCTCTTAATTTGTGATCTATTTGTGGTCAATCATATTTTTTGAAGCATTTTAGTCTTCATTTCATGGTGCTTCTCTCAACATTTGAATATCTATGATACTTGAAGTTTATATGCATAAATTTGTGAGGATTAATTAGGTTAGATTTGATTTGTAACTTGAATCATTGATTCATCCAAATAAATGACTAAACCATGACTAAATAAATCACTATCATGACTAAAATAAATGAATACAATGACTAAATAAATGAATACAATGACTAAATAAATGACTACCGTGACTAAAATAAATGACTACCATGACTAAATAAATGACTACAATGACTAATTAAATGACTACCATGAATAAATAAATAACTACCATGACTAAATAAATGACTAGTTAACAACAATCAATGACTAAATTAACGACTAAATATACTACCAAATTGATCAATCAAAACAACCAATAAATGACTAAAAATAGTTTAGTCATAAATTGGCCGCGTTATAAATGACTGGCAATAAACTACTAATGGTCACGTGACCAAACTAATAGTCATTTGATGAATTTTTAATAGTTTTTTTAGTCATTTATTGTTGTTTTTGTACTAGTGTATACTTGGAATGTACATATATATATGCCACCTTGTCCATTCGATATTCCCACACATATAGGTAATCTGTCCATGAGAATGCGTAGATACGTCTATCTACGTATACTCATGCATGCATTTACTCATGTGTATGAGTTTATCATTAACACATACATATATATACATTTATGTATATATCCCATAGCTTAAATAGAAATACATAAAGAAGAACTCACACATCACAAAGAGACTCAACACTTTTAACCCCTAGACAAGAATGTTTACAAATAAAACCACAAGCAAGACTAAAGGTAACTTACTATTTCCCAAACTATTATCCCAACTCGACCAATCTAGAAGTGTGTGTGTGAAAGCTCAGTTTAGGTCTTTATCAAAGGTTACAAAACCAAGTTCTTCTCCCTGAGTGATACTTCCCCTCTCTTTAGGAGGCTTGATTCAATTCTTGCATCTAGCTTAATACTTTGCAACAATAGTTAGCTGAAAATAATACATTCACTTGCATCATATATTTTCATAGTCAAAACATTTCATAACATCAAATTAAATCAACATTTATTCTTCATATTTCCAAAACACATAAAGCATAAATACACTCATCTAAAGCATTTTCACCCAACTAGATAAAAGTAAATAAGTAGTAACACTATGGGATGTAACAGGTGTGCTTCTCTACCACCCTCTTTTTTTAATATTGTAACTATAATTCTTTAATAAAGAAAGTTAAATAGGAAATATTCTTCAAATGATTAATATTAAAAAATATTATCATAAATCCTTAATCCTACATTTATTATTAATTTATTATATATGGGTGGGAGGAGGATAATTGAGATTAAAAAAATATTACATTATTATTAATTTATTTTATTTTGTCTTATTACTATGTGTTCCTTTTTTCATATTGAATATTATGGAGTACTAAATAATGTTCTATAAAAATAATTGGCTAGTTTGAAGATGCTTCTCCATAATGAATGATGGAATCCCTTATTCTTGAATTTGAATACCTCTTCATTGAGGCTTCTTCTTACCCTTAGCAATAAAATTTAAAATACAATCTTTTAAGCATAAATCTAGAACATCAAACATAAATAGTTTTCCTTCATCTCATTAAATTTAAAATTGAAGCCCACCACTCTCCTTTTGTTAGGAGAAGAGTTATATCATTTTCAAAGGACAAACAATTCAATGATCTTAAATGCATGCAGATCTAGAAAAAAATAAAAAGTTGATTTACTTATAGCTCTGTCGATAATCATATCACATTTACAACTCCCATCATTACTAAAAAATACCTACGATTAATGTTTGTTGTTGTCATCATAGAACCCTTTATAAAATTCCACTTTTTATCTCTGTTTAATTAAGCTTGTCAAATCTAATGTTTTCTTTCACCACAAAAGAATATACATTAACATAAAATTGTGCTCTCTTTATATACACACTTGTACACATAAAATTTTATTTTGCATTCATCCAAATACTTATACCTCTATACATTTTAATAAATTATGTTACCAACATTATATTTATGTGACAATTGAACAAGATTGAAACAATTTCCTACACTCTCATTCTAACTCTTTATTTTTTATTCCCACATACTCAAATCAACCAAACTCTTTCACCTACAAATTTGTGAAAAAAATTCTTCAAATTATTGTAATTTTAGAACTTTTTATAAACCAACAAGGGATGATCTAACCTTCAAAATCAAAGTGAAATTTAAAAGGTCAAGGAATGAAGAGAGAACCAATGATAAAAGAAAACCAAAAATGGAAGATTTTTTTATTACATGCAAAATAATCTTATCCCAAAAAAACTACACTTTCTATATATATAGTGATATCTCTTTATATTAAATTATACTTCACATTCGACATGTGATTACCAACATATGTGGACCACTTCAACAATGCTAGTTTTATCTTCCAATTCATTCCAAGCTTGAGAGAACATTACAATACATAAGTCCATGGCTCATATGAAGCTTATTTTAGTGAAGGAAAGTTGGAGAAATCCTTCTATTGGTAAGCATCAATGGGGTAGTATCTACCATTTTCTACTCAAGATTTCTTAAATGCTATAGAAAATTAATTCACTTATTGGTAAAGTTCTTATGTTCTTCTTGATGGGTATGGGATCTTACTTAAAGTTTTAACTCTATTAATAATGAATAGATGTTCTTTTTTATACTGGTTGTGTTTATATTAGATAAAATAGTTTGTCTACAAATGATTATTTTATAAGAGATATTATACAAATAATTTTGACTAAAGATTTAATTCTTATTTAAATCCTTAATTAAGACAAATATATATGCAACTCATCTCGATGACTATTTAATGGCATAAGTTATCTTGGAGCATGTTATTGAGATTCTCTATTTTTTTTGGTCGAAAATAGGATTTATATTTATATTATTTAAAATAAAATATTACATTTTCGTTAGTGCTATTATCACCCACCAAAAAACTTATACATCTCAAAAACAGAGAGCATCTAAACATGCAGAGAGTAGTTTTCAATCCAAGAAAACTACATCCAATTCTGAGAAACATCCTTAGACATAATCCCCAATACATCCCAGCAAAAAAACTCAAACTACATAGCTCAAAAAACAAACCACTAGAAAGGCTTAACCCTAGACTAACATAGAACTGCTTGAATACTAAAAAACCAAACTAGGATTTAACATCGCCTAGCCACCCTACCCTTCGCCACTCCTCGCTTCTTTCCCTTCACCTTCTGACGCCCATCCCCTTGTTCCACCGCTTTTAGTAGCTTCACGTCTCCCTTGGCCTGTGCAATACTCTTTTCAACCTTCATGATGCCAATAAAGACTTTTAGAGATTGCCATCCATGGCATGACTCTTCCCTGCATTGGTTCTTATGGGCATCTTCCAGCCCACGGATGAAAGGTTCCAAACCCTCATCTCCAGCTCTCTCCTCGTCTACAATTCCTTCACAAAAATCCACACCCACGTCTGGCACTACCCACTCCAGAAACGATTCCAACCCATCTAAGAAATCCTCATGCACAATTTCCCTCAACACTTCTCTAACAGTGTCGACCTGCTCACCCAGGTCCAGGCCCCACGCTATAATTAAGGAGTAGATATCCATGTTGGTTCTATACCTATGAATCAAACTACCAAAAGATTCACCAATAATCAGCCTAACACTCTATAACAACCACATGTCTGTGAACAGGAACATGCCCTCCAGCCTCTAGTCTGTAGCTTCACCATAAAATGGATTCAACTGCCTCTTTGAGCGAAGAGTGAATCCCACCTCAATTTTGGATTTTGAAACACTTTCTCCATAACCAAAATCCTCTCACCAAAAACACTACCAATTCCTCCGTCTACTAATTGCTTGTTCCTCACACAAGTGATTATTATCAATTGAGGGTGCATTTAAAGAGCTTCTTACCTCTGCCCACCGCCGAACCAACTAAGCATGTATTCCATTCTTCTCATCCTCCCACACCAACAAACTAATCGTCCTTGCCCTCGCCCTCGAAAACAAAAAACCCCTCTCTCTCTTCATTTACTCCCCTCTCGCACCACCTTGCCACCATTTTAATGAATTTAATCATTCAAAATTAAATTTCTCAAATATTCCACCCTTAACTCCCAACCATTCTAATCTTTATTGCCCACTTTGATAAAACATCTACCTCTACATTTCCACTTCTCCTTATATGACTTACCTTATAATTTTCAATTGAGTTCAACTCCTCTCTAATTTTTTCAATGGTATTTTGGAGATGCCAAGATCCTACCTCTCCTTTCATTATAGCTTGCACTATGATCAAGGAGTCACCTTCTAAATGCAGTTTTTGGGCTCCCAATTTCTTACCCAATTTCACTGCCAACAAGGTAGTTGTAGCCTCTGCTATGTTATTAGTTCCTTCCCTTAATTTTTTCGCTCCAAAATAAATCACATTCCCTACCCAGTCTCTTATTAAAAAACTTGCTCCTAAAGGTCCTGGGTTACCCTTCGAGGCACCATTGAAATTCACTTTCCACCATCCCTCCTCTAGCTTTTCCCACACAACCACCCTGACATTGTTTTCCATTGGTTTAACCCAACCAGGCCCCTTAACGGGCTGAATTTTAATCCCTGGCCATATAGATTGAAGCTGCTTATCCTCCCTAGTGAAAGGAACCTTTAGATTAAAGAATTGAGACACTGCTGCTCCAGCCACTTCCTCTATCGCATGATAAATTCTCCATTTTAACCTTTCCAGTGACTCTTTTATTTCCCTAAAAATTCTCCTGTTCCTTTCCTTCCACACCTCCCAAACTATAATTGAGGGAAAAACATTCCAAATATAGGACAATATAGATTTTCTCTTCTCTACTGGTCATCCCTCAAAGACCCCTCTTAAAGAAACTGGCATAGGACCTTGCCACTCCAATGCCTTCCTCACCATTTCCTAGCAAGAAGAAGCTATTTCACAATGTAACAATAAATGATCACTAGTTTTCTCAGCTTCCCCACATAGTACACATTTGGTAGGTCCACAAATACCCAAGCGCTTCCTTCTTTCACCTGTCAAAATCCTACCTCGAATTGCTAACCATGCAAAGGCTCCTGCCTTAGGAAGGTACTCCTTTCCCCAACATAAGCTTATCGGCCAATTTACCTCCTTCGCCTGACTGTCCAAAAATTGATAACCAAGTTTCACAGAATATTTACCATCCACAGCCCCACACCAAACCACTTTATCTTCTTTCTGTGAACACACAAACTTCCTGCTATTAAAAATTTTCTGTAGTAGGAGAGGATACTGCTCTGGTAGGTTTACATTTTCTATGGATTTCCACCCCCAATCACCTCTAAATTCCATATAGTCATGAACTTTCTCACCCCAATGATGAATACACCAAGATTTTAAATCCTATATATCATTTCTATCCTTCAAATTTGGAAATCCTTCCCAAGAACCATCCCAAAAATTAGCTTTCAATCCATTCCCAATCTTCCAACTAACATGATCAAGGATCACCTGTCTACAAGACACAATGAAATTCCAAATTGTAGACCCAACAGGGGGGTTACATTAAGTAAAAATTATGCTATCCTCCATTGAATCAAGATAGTTAGCTTTTAGAATTCGAACCCACAACTATGAAGGTTGCAAGTAGATGTTCCAGACAAACTTAGCTCCTAACTCCTCATTCATTAAATTCCAATCACGAAGCCCAACACCCCCATTCTTCTTAGACTTACATATTTTCTCCCATTCTAGGAGAGGGATCTTATCTTGATCTTGAGCTCCATTCCAGAAGAACTTCCTCATTCTTTGTTCTATGACCTTAATTATTTTCTTAGGAATTTTTAAACACATCATGGAAAATATAGGAATGGCAGAAACCATTGATTTTAACATTAAAATTCTTCCAGCTGAGGTTAGCCATCTACTCTTCCATCCATCCATTCTCTTGAAACAACATTCCACCAGCTCTTTCCATATGGACACCTTACTTGCACCACCAAACAGTGGGATACCAAGATATTTTCCAAGAAGCTTACCCAATTTCATACCCAGGATAACACAAATTTCTCTTTATTTTTGCAAGATAGTATTGAAGAAGAAAATTTTAGATTTGTGCCAGTTAATACATTGCCCAGACGCTCTACTATATTTATCCAAAACACCTTTTATTATTCTAGCCTCTCTGAATGTCACTTCACCCATTAAAAAAGTATCATCTACAAACTGAAGATGTGACAAGGGTTCTATACCTTCAGCCACCAAAATCCCTTTCCACGTACCATCTAGCTATTTCTTTGACACCAATCTACCCAAAGCCTCTACCATTATAATAAATAAGAAGGGTGAAATTGGATCACCCTATCTTATTCCTTTCTTTGATTCAAAAAAACCTTGGGAGCTACCATTTATCAACACAAAAAAGCGTGGTGAGTTTATGCAACCCCCAACCCAATTAACCCAAGCTTCACAAAAACCAAATTTTCTAAGAAATTTAAGAAGAAAGCCTCTGTTGACTTCATCACAAGCTTTCCTTATATCAAGTTTGATCAACATTCTTTCTGTGTGGGCTAATCAGATCAAGTGGATTACCTAATGTGCTACAATAATACCTTCATAAATAGACCTATTAGGAGAGAAGCCACTTTGCTCCAAAGAAATGACCGAATCCAAGATAAGTTTCAGTCTATTTTCCATAACCTTTGAGATGATTTTATATATAGTATTGCATAACACAATAGGCCTGGAATCACTAAAGTTCACCACTTTCTCCTTCTTAGGGACTAGGGAAATAAAAGTATTGTTGAATTCTTTTAACACAAAGCCACCCTTTGTAGACTCTTCAACCACTTCCAACAACTCCCTAGCCAAAACCTCCCACATCCTCTGAAAGAACAGTGTCAAGAAGCCATCAGGTCCTGGCGCTTTATCTCCATCAAGACTAAACAAGGCCACCTTCACTTCTTCTAAAGTCACAGCTTGTGAAAGCATCTGTGAGACAGTTTGGAACAGGGAAAACTTTAGTGGCGAATCTTCGCCAATTGGCGAATTCTAGGAATCAGCCAAGTCAAAATTGGCGAATTTCTCGCACCTAATAGGGTGTCCAAATCGCCCAAATTTTACGAACTAGAGGTCCAATGCATGTCCATTCGCCAATGAGTTTTTTTATGAGGCATATTTAAGCAACAAATTTCACCATTGTCAAACTACGTGTTTCAATTGGACCGACTAAAATTTTCACCTAGAATCCCGAAAGCATTTAATAAAACACCTACATATTCACCAATACTATTAAAACAACATTGTATCAGGACCCATTTCACCGATTAAAATTTACAAATAGTTGCTTGTGAAGACCCATTTCGCTAATTAAAATTTATAAATAGTTGCTCATGAGGACCTATTTCGCCAATAACATTAAAAATAATTACATTTGAGGACACATTTCGCCTTGAAAATTACAACGTATCATTGTATAAGCATGCAGGATTCACCAAATTTTTAATATACCATTTAAAAATCCTACGAAATTCGCCAAATATGGAATCATGGATTGATATAAATACAATCGAAAGTGTCATTTATTCTTACACATTTTGTTTTGTTCTGAGGTTCTACTTCTCGATTCGGAAGTTAGCGAAAGCCAAAAACATAGACTTAAAAGGTGAGTGATCATTTCTTCATAGTGTTATTAGTTATAATAATAATTTTTCTTTATCTCTTTTCCATTCTTGCTTCAACAAAGTGAACCTTAGAACCAAACTCTGAAGTTTTGAAGTTTTCGAAACCTCCTGAGTAGAAAGATGACTAGGAAAGACTTGCAACTCAACAAAGTGAACCATCAACCAAGTTGGGGAATCAGGAAGTTATGAAAATTCAGAACTCCACGACAAGGTTATAAAACTCTGAGGACTAGTGACTAAGGTTAGGAAAAACTAAATTTTTTATATTGTATTCCATGGTATTGAATTTGATATGTGATTCTGCATCATTTTTAAAGAACAACACTTATCACACTACTTATAAATTCCTATTGTATTTCCATTCACACAATCTTTGATAAATAACTGAAAGGAATATTATTAATCCATTCCTTGAATAAAAGCTAATAGTTCAACATCCATAACTTATAAGTTATAAGCTAATAGAAGCTAACAGTTCAACATAAATAACTTATAAAGGCATCCACCCAACTTAAACAATAAAAGCTTAAACTACCAAATCACCTAAATTATACTGAGAAATCCTTACGCATCCATCACCATAAAATATTTATTCATAGAAAAACATTCCACAATAATGAAACTATCCAAAAATCTATCATTCCAATAATAGACAATCCACTGGCAAATATAGAGTTATTTTTGTCTTGATAACGGTTTCTTGAAGACAACCATTTTAGAAATTAAAATTAAAAGTCTTTGAAGTACCAAGAGAGCCAAATTAAAGAAAATAACATAAAAACTAAAAACTAAACAATGGTCCCACTCCCAGCACTGACTCCTTCGCTTTCAATTATTTTCGCCTCCTTCTCCTTCAGTAATGCCTCATGTGCCTTTACTCTTTGCCTGTATTCCCAGTACTTGGTGACAATTGCAGTGATGTTTTTGCTTCATGGAGTTGTAGTAATCTATAATCTGGTTCTCCATGTGACCAAAGCCTTTTCAGACTCAACCAACATCTAAGATCTTTTCTCTTCTCCACATTTATAAGTCCTCAGGTGGATCTCCATTCCACCGAGTTTCGAGAAGGACTCCCATGTCACTGTAGCAAGATCAGCTATTTCTTTCTTGAATATCTCTCTAAACTTCAAAGAGATCTCTTTTATATCTATCATCAAACTCATCAGTAATTTCCACTCCTATAATTCAACAATCTTCTTTAACTTCCACCAACATTTCATAATATTGATCAAGTGTATTATTAATTTCCTTCACCAAATTATCATACATATTCAATTTCCATTCCAATGTAACGAACTAGGAAGGGTCTAGCTCCTTAGGATTATTCAAAAATTTGCTCACCAATTAATATCTTCAGATCCATAGAGTTCAATTCTCTCATTTCTTGAGAGAGCACATAGAGACTAGTTTGATCTTTTCTAAGCTGCTAAAGTTTTGTTACTAACTCCTCCCTCTTCTTAACAACTCGAGTGTAAAAGAGCACAGATTTATTTAGAAAGAAGATAGCCTCTTGAGATATTTTATCGATCCCCTCACAAACAACTCTGGAATAGCTCAAATTCTTTTTAATTTGCTCTATGGTGACCACATCAATGCCCTCTACTTGAGAACTTGAGGCTTCATCAAATGTAGGAGGAGTGGCCATGGAAGAAATAAAGTTACTCAATGCGAGGACTTGAGGTTCCAGTTTTATATTTTCTTTCCTTTGTTCTTTCAATCTTTTAATCAAGGTATTGATTAAATAATTGGCATGGTACACATCACCTTCTAGTGTTGGAGGTCCCATATCAACATGTGTGACTTTGTAGTCCACCTCCATTATTTCATCTTCATTTATATCCTTCACAGGCTCAACAATTTCTAACATTTGATTTCCAGAAGTAGCATCAGTCACCATCCTTGACATCCTCCTGGCTTTCTTAGGTTTTGAAGAGCTTTGAAGTAACTTTGAAACTGTATCCACTCCAACTATCATTGTAGGAATATGTTTTCTCTTCTTCTCCACTACTTTTTTCAGCCATCTTGGGGAGGCTACTACCAGATCAAAATCTTCATTTCCACTAATAGTTTCTTTAGGAGCGTTAGGAGTGATAGGTGGATTATCAACCAGAGGCAAAGAAGAGGGAAATTCAGACAAAGGAGGAAAGATATTATCTTTAGCGATCTGTTTAAAGATAGCTTTAGAATCTGTAGCCACAAGTTTTTCTTGATTGGTCTTCTTCTTAGGGGTAGGAGAAAGCACACTGTCTTGTTCACAGATGCTCTTCAACTTGATTGTTTCTTTTGGCCTATCACCATCACCTCCTGACTGAGAATTTGCACTAGAGGACCTCACATAGGGTTTCCCCGATGATACACTGGCGCCATATGCTTGCGTAGACCCTTATTCATTCTTTTGTGATGACTTAGGCTCCTGAACAGGACCAACAACTTGCCACCATTTCCCATCCAACCAGTCCTAGGTTCTTTTAAGCACTGGGGAAACATGCACCCTCATATCTAAAATTTCACTTTGGCTCTAATCAACCCTAGGGTGGGATTTATTAGGCAATTTTTCATATGTAGGATCTATGATTGTTGAATCCTTAGCTACATTTTCAAGAATGTGAAATGACAGACCGAAAGCTTGTATCTATTTTAGCGTTAGCCTCATATAATATCTTCTCAAAAATTCCTTCTCATCGACACAATCTTCCCAGAAATCTTCAATAGATGGGTGATGTCGATATAAGCTCCCTCCATAGAGATTATGCTTCACAAAACCCTTATTGTCAAAATCAACTCTCATAGACAGATTCTGGAGGTTATATTCCTTGAGAATTCCTTTAGCTCCCCTGCCTATCTGGTTTGATTTGCACACAAAAGAAGGGGTCTCCAATGGGAAGAAATACCCTCATTTCCACATGTTCGTATACTTAATATTAACCATGGCCATTTGTCGACAAACTTCCAGAAATATCAGTAAATCTTTAGGATACTGAGGTAATTTAAATGTGGCTTTCTCAAAATGCCCTATTCTCAAATAGGAAAACTTATCAAATTGGATATAAAAACTCCCAAATTTTGATACAAGAGAAATCGATTCAGGGGAAAGGTGCATTTCTGGATTTCCATCTAGCTTCCTCACGACCTCCATTAAAAATGCATCATTAACATGACAAAAATAACCCATTCCAAATTGTTTAGTGAATTGAGGAAATTGTTTATACACAGGCATATCAAAAGCTGGGGTTCCTTGTAGCTCCAACCCAGGCCAAAAGTACCTCTGACTACCTACAATGTACGTCAAGCAAGAACACATACATAAAGTAGCAGTCTTATGGAAATTAATTAATTGGCCAGTCAAATGGAAGCAAATAACTTCAGCCTAGTCAATGAAAATGTTCTCATCACAGACTATCAAGATAAACTGGCACATCCAATCCTCAAATAACTCAACTTGTGCATTCCCAACAATGCAGTGCAATAAAGCAATAGCATCTGCAATTTCTCCCTTAAAATGCAATCTTTTGAGTTTACTCGGTAGTTGTGACTTACCTTTGTTTTCAAACTTCATATAGGTTTTGGCCATGGAGTTCTTACACTAGTCCTTATTCGCTTTGAAAAATTCACCTGCCATTGTGACAGACATGTCTTCTACAAGTCCCCTTTCTGGAATCCCCAACGTGTGGGAAACAACTTCAGGATAAATTTCTGCAATTATAGTTTTGTCCGCGACTTTAATTTCTCGTGTCTATGAAATGTAGCTTCTCGCACATACACTTATCAGTTCCACACTCAACACAGCTTCTGGAAACCTTCCAGCCTGAGCTAGCCTGCTTTCTAAGAGTTTTATATCCAGCTCAAACTTGTCGTCCCTCTCCAGGCGCGCCCAAAAATTTTCTAACTTAAAAGGTTTGAGCGTCGTATCCCTTACGCCAACCCAACGTTCACTCTACATGAGCACAAATTCGTGGAGAACAAATTTTTGCACATAAGATTCTGAGAAGTACTGGCCTTGGCAAAGAACGAGAATGCAGCCTAAAAGTATGAGTAAAAAGAATGTTTGCACTTGATAAGTACTAGCCTTGGCAAAGAATGAGAAAGCAAGCTAAATGTCTGAGTAAAACTTTGCCACCCACTTATGTTGTTATTTTTGATAAGACGTGCTTTAAATGCAACATTCAATTTCATTCCTCGAAAGATAGCCTTTAAACCTGCATGCTTTTGGAAATTCCTGAAAGACAAAGTTCAAGTTTATTCTATACATAGGATTCAATGAGATGTCAAACAACGATGCCTTTGAAAGGCAAGATAAGTCCATCATGCGTGTGGTCGCTGAAACTTGGAACCTCAAAACCAAATTCTAAAGTTTCAAAGTTTTCGAAACCTCTGACCCACCAACTAAATCCACACACCGTAACTCAAAGGTTATGTATGCATGAACTTAAGTTACTCAACAAAGTGAACCAAGTCGGGGAATCAGGTAGTTATGAAAATTTAGAACTCCGCGACAATGCAACATGTCACATGGTTATAAAACTCAGAGGCCTAGTGACTAAGCTTTCTTTGGTCCCTTATTTTGAGTCTACAACCATACATCAAATGTTCATCGAATGGTTGAGTAATTTATGATATAAATAATAAACACGTGTTTTAAAGTTTTTTTTAATTTTTAACCATTAATGCACTTGGATTGACATCAAGGCCTTTATAAAATGAATTACAATGTCACATTAATAGCACAACCATTAATAGCACAGTAACACTTAATGTTGCAAAGTACTTAATAAAAGGAATTACAATGTCAAATTAATAGCACAACCATTTATTTTATTACAACCGAATTTTACAATGTCACATTATTACATAGTAGAAATACAAATGTAAGTGCAAGTGCCAAGCTTCTGCTGGATCATTGGTGAAAATGTAAATGTAATACATGTGTGTTTGAAAATAAATGGGACTTGTCGGGTCAACCATGTGCTCTAAAAATAAAAGCCTGGGACTTCCGGGATCAGCCATGGTGTCTGAAAATAAATGCATGGGGAAAGGCAGGCTAATCAAACTGGGGAAATGAGAGTTGTGAAGATACAAAATGTACTTCTCCCCTTTGAAAATTAGTCATGTAGAAGATGAGGGGTTGTAAAACTGCTCCCATCTTCTCTTGCAGCTCCCATGCACTAGGAGAGCACTTATCTCCATCAAAGCTCCTCATCTTGGCTCAAACCTGTCTGAGAAGTCAGGGGAACCAAATTAACTTCTTTCCAATTCCACCCATTCTGAACTTGAAGGAAATTGGTCTTTTACTCTGTAACTACATAACTGTAGGCACGAGAATTTAGAGTATCCCCAATAATGCCACATCATCTTCTTCCTGAATCCTATTCCTTATTAACCCTACAAAATGAAAACCCTTATGACAATTCAAACATTGCACTAAAATTCTTAATAGTAAAGCCTTTAGCCTTGAACAAATGATTTCAATTTTTAGTTGTGCTCACTATCCTTATTTATGGGAAACAGTGCTTCCAATAGTACCAAGTTACTAGCCTGGTCCCTGTGTACACCTCACACGTGTCACGTGTGAGGTTAGGTATAATCATGGTTCATGAATCATAATCGTGATTCACACAAACCAAAAAACATACTTAAATTTTAATCTATTCGTGTAACTTAAGCCTTACATTTATTTAAATGTTTAATTTGATTGACATCTGGACTCTGACAGGCTGACAATTGTCAAAATTGCCATTGCCCCTCAAAGTTCAAACGATATGAAATCATTAAAAATATTTTTCACTAACCATTTAGTCCTGCATTGGCAACAAATTCTAAACTGTTGATCATTGTAAATCTAACGATTGAAGGGTGATTCCAAAGGTTTAAGTTCACAAGACTAGCACTCTGTGCAATTCATTCCGGAATGCAACTACAACCATACATCAAATATTCATCGAATGGTTGAGTAATTTATGAATTATGATATATAAATAATAAACATGTGTTTTAAAGTTGTTTTAAACTTTAATGTGCTATGATTGACATCAAGACCAAGAGGTCGGTAACTTAACGTTGCAAAGGACTTAATAAAATGAATAATGATACCAGAAACTGGGGGAGAAGGTCAACGACAAATTAGAAATCAATAACATTTTAATTTTTGGTAAACCCTAACAAGAGTGACAACTTTTAGTTTTTATAATGTTTTTTTGTCAATTTGATTGCAACTTTCTTTTTTCATTTGTATTGCTTTATGTTTTACTTTTAAATATGCATGCAATTATTTCATAAATAGATAATACTTAATTTCTTAAAGGAAAAAAATTGATTTGAATAGATTCATAGACACTGACTCAAAAAATAACTCTTTGATGGCAACTTTTTTTTTTCATTTGTATTGCTTTATGTTTTACTTTTAAATCTGCATGCAATTATTTCATAAATAGATAATACTTAATTTCTCACAGGAAAAAAAAACTGATTTGAATAGATTCGTAGACACTAAACTCAGAAAATAACTCTTTACTATAAATTAAAAATTTATAACCATTTATTTTATTACAACTGAATTACAATGTCACATTATTACTATCACTATTACTAACCCTATTTAATAATTTATGGGCCACTAGTGCCGCCACCAGCCTGATTCGTGCAAACCAAAAAACCAACTTAGTCGATTCGTGTATCTTAAGCCTTACATGTACAATTAAAAATTAAAATGTTTAATTTGATTGGTCCGTCTGGCTACATGCAAATTGTACCTCAATCTGACAAGCTGTCAAAATCACCAGACTCCAGTCAGCACTACCAGTGCCACTCAAACAATATGAAATCATTACAAATCTTGTTTCATTAAAGTATGAGTTGTCCAATCAATCGCTTCAGATGTTCAAAAGATTGAGAATTTCAATTAAATGAAATGTAATACATTGAGGCATTGAAAAGAGAGAAATGAGCCTTGATCTCACCACATGTCCACATCTAATGGTTCTAGTGTTATTCTGGAGGTTTCAATTCACAAGTATATTGATTGGCCTTTTCATCCTTTGTGTAAAATATTCTTAAGCTTTTAAGCCTTGGTCCTACGTTCTTTGTAGGAGGTCCCTCTTTTAAAATAAACTTTTTGCACGTGCATATTTCTACCACTCATCGCCAAAATCTAACCCATCAGGTTCATTTAATCATTACCACGATGATGAGCCTTGATCTCCCTATGTGTCCACATCTAACGGTTCTAGTGTAATTCCGAAGGTTTGAATTCACAAATCTACTGCTTGAGAGATATACTTCCAGAATGCAACTATAGCCGTCCATCAAAAATTCATCAAACGATAGTGGTCCATAATGTCGCGTGGTCGCTGAAACTTGGAACCTTAGAGCCAAAGTCTGAAGTTTCAAAGTTTTCAAAACTTTCGACCCACTGATTACATAGATGTCTAAGAAAGACTTGCAACTAAGGTTAGGAAAAGCACCAAAACCTTGACTTTGGTGAATTAAGATAGGAAAGGTGGCAAGGACAATGCATTTATGAAGTGAAGATCATGGGAAAATTTTAGCAAGTGGACATGACTAGATGATCGATGGGTAATTAAGATCAATACGTGTGGAGTTTGGAAAATTATTACCTCTCGGCCCTCGATTAGCGAAGTTAGATTGACAATTCATCAAATGGTCGTGGTTAGATTGATTTGGACTAACACTTCATCATTGCATTTTTTTTTATCGATGATAATAGTTTATTTTATTAAATATAAAACAAAAGTTACATATACTTCAGATTTATCTTCATCCATCAACTACCAAAAAAGTTGATTAACCAGCACAATTTCCATTTCCAACATATCAAATTATCCCTAAAAATATACTTCAGATTTATCTTCATCCATCAACTACCAAAAAAGTTGATTAACCAAGACAGTTTCCATTTCCAAAATATTAAATTATCCCTAATCATACGCGCCTGAAATCTACCCTTCCAACCATTGTTCGTGCCCCAAGGTGTTTTACAATTACAATGCAAATCCAGGCATAACCCCCAAAAAACAAAATCACAGACAAGATTTAGTACAGTAATCTATTTTTTTTTTAAAACTTGTACTACTCAGACGCCTTCAATGAATTACCCATCTCCAATGGCTCTATCTCCATTAATGGCTTCATCTTCTTCCTCGGATGTAGACCCTTCTTTTCACGCATCTCTGCTCTGGTGATGTCTTTGAGATTCTCTATGACCTCCTCGACGTCCATTAGCTTGAACCCCAAGGTGTTTTACGATTACAATACAAATCTAGGCATAACCCCCAAAAAACAAAATCACAGACAAGATTTAGTATAGTAATCTTTTTTTTTTAAACTTGTACTACTTAGACGCCTTCGATGAATTACCCATCTCCAACGACTCTATCTCCATTAATGGCTTCATCTTCTTCCTTAGACGCAGACCCTTCTTTTCACACATCTCTGGTCTGGCGATGTCTTTGAGATTCTCTATGACCTCCTCGACCTCCATTAGCAGATTTTGAGTGCTTGTCACCCACACTTTGCACCTTCTCACCATAAAGCTTTGATGAGTCCTTCTGGCCACCTGATAAAGAGATGATTTGAATCCATGAGCTCCGGGCCTCCACCATCCATGCCTTCAACCTTAACAAGCCCCACTCCTAGTATTGCCCATTCTATAATGCCTTCCGTATCCTCTAAAAAATATTTGTGAACCAGAGTTTTCATGACTTTCCTCACTACATCCACCGGATCTCCTAAGTCTAGAACTTAAGCCATGACCAACGAATAAATATCCATATTGGTCCTGTATCTATGCTTTAATTTTTCAAAGCCATTACCTAAAATAAATTGAACTGCTTGCGCCACCTGCACATCCTTGAAGAGAAATAAACCTCGCAACCGCTTCACAGACACTTTGCTAACGAAAGGGTCCAACTTCCTCTGCGATGTTAAGGTGAAACTGGCCTCCATTGTTTCTCTGGTTCACTGGCTTCTAGACAGCCACCCACCGCCGATCGACTATATGAGATGTGTGTCTTTAGTACGTCTCAATTTTCCAACCATCTCTATTAATGTTGATTCCTGAATGTACGTCCAGCGCCGACAAAAAACTTCATCAATTTTTCACTTCTTACGGAAACTTCCACGCCTCCTTCGCTTACTAAACAATGTTTAATTCACCAATGTTTTTTTCTTAATCATTTGAAAATAGGTTTAATTCGCCAATGAATTTTATTTTTTAGTTTGAAAAAAAGTTTTAATCGCCAACAAAACTATTTTTTTCTGGTTTGAAAACAGGTTTAATTCACCAATCGAAATATTTTATTGGTTTGAAAATAGATTTTAATCGCCAATGGAAAAATTTTAGTGGTTTTAAAAAATTTGCATTTCGCCAGGATTTTCCATAGAATTCTAGCAATTAGAAAAGATTCGCCAATGGACTTTTTTTTTCATGAAAAACAAAAAAATTCGCCACTAAAATTAATATTTTTATCAAGAAGTATACAAGATTCGCTAGGATTTTACACCTTCGCTGAGGGGGGGGTTTCTTAAAATTTTCCCTAGTTTGGGATGACTTCTAAAACTTCATCCTCTAGAACCGGCTCTGCCTAGCTGTTTTTAAAGGCTTTAGAGAAAAATATCACACATTCTTTGTTTATTCAACATACTCCTTATTTAGTGCTTTTTCAAATTGGAAGGCCTCTTCGCTCATCCCTTCTTCAATGACCTTTGAATGCAATTCCTCCAGATCCTTCTCCAACCTAAACTTTTTTGAAAAGATGTTTTTAAAGACCTCCCTATTCCACTTCTTTAGATTCTCTTTAACATATTGTAGCTTTTTAAAAAACAAAATATCCTTATTTCCACTCCTCCTAGGTGCATTATTCCACCAACCTGCAACTAAATCCTAAAAGCCCTCTTCCTGCAACCATATTTTTTCAAATTTAAAGTGGCATCACTCTGGGGCATCCTCTTTGTGGATTCTCACACTTATTGGATAGTGGTCCGAACCAATAATGGGAAGAATAGCAGCTTGGAATGTCCATTGGAAATTTTCCCAGTTACCAACAATAAAAAATAGGTGTCAAGCTTTTCTGCAATGTTTAAGAAACCTGCTCGCCTATTTGTCCAAGTGAAATCACCACTTTTAAACTGTACTTCAAAAAGACCATTATTATTCACAAAATCACTAAAGTCTCTTTGTTTATGAGAGGCCCACCCTAAACCCCCTTTCTTATCCGATGGGTGAAGGATTGCATTAAAATCGCCTCCCAAAAGAAAAAGACGGTCACTATTTAAAGACAACACTTCCGAAATTGCAGTCCAAACATTTTTTAGATCCATAACTCTATTCAGACCATAAATATTCAACAAGAAGAAATTTGCAGCCAATTGCTTTGAGGAAACACACACCCACTGCCAAGATTTCTCCGCTCTCACCAACTGCACCTTATTAGTTGCCTCTTTAAACAAAATTCCAATACCTCTTGAAGCTCCTTCTTCTTCCACTATAAGACATTTCCACAAACCAAAATGCTTACAAAGGGAAAGAACATAATCACCACTAATTTTCAACTCTTGCAAAATAACAATCTTTGGTCTCATTTGATCAAGACATCTTTTGATCAAACGAATCTTGTCAGGGGCATTGAAACCCCTAAAATTCCATGAGAGGACCTTCATTGCTCTTGGGAAAAGGCATAGCCTTTTCCTGATCTCAACTTTTTTTGGCCTGTTGCACTTCCAACAATTTCCAACTAAACCCTAACTGACTTCCTACCTCTTTTCTTCTTCTCACCAATCTCGACTTTAGCCTGCTTTGCCAAATTTTGTGAGAGTGCTTGTTTCTCCAAGATTCCCACTTCAAAATTTAAGCCCAACTCATCACCACCAATAGCTTCATCTTTCATTGGCAGTTCAAAATCTGAATCTTCAAAAAGACTCCCATCATCACGAGCTTCTTCCAAGGAGCTTTCTAGATTTCTTATCGGAGAGATTTGAATATCTTTAAAAAAAGGCTCCTCATCCTCCAAGTTTTCAACAACCACCTTATTGTCCACTACCTAGGAACTGCCAGGGGGATTTACATCTTCTTTTCCATCCCTAGGATTTTCACCTCTTCTAAACATAAATTGATCACAAAGACTGTTCCCCGAAGTTTTTGCACTGTGTGAAGACGATCTTACAATTGAAGCCCATAAAACCCTGTTTTCACCCCCAAGAGTCTTGGAGTCATCTGGTTTGGCAAAGTTTCCAGGACTACTCACCTTCTCTAGACCCTCTTTCACCAATAAGGCTGCTTCTTCTGACATTTCTTGATGTTCATTAACCATTTCCACCCTTAGAACTTCATTATTAAACATCAAGGTTTCTTCTTTTTCCTTCAGAATTTCACAATCTATCCATTCCGAGCCAAAATATGCACCTGGGTTATTGGTTGTATCCTCAACAAACACCCACCTGCTAGCAGCCCCAGCTAAAGTGTCCATATTTTGAAAACTAGACCATAACTCCATATTTGTTTCTTTTCTTGAGATATTCTCATTCTCCCTCATAGGAAGTTCCCTTTCTTGCGCCATTGCTTTTAAGAAATCATTGTCCTCAGCTATGAAGGAACACTCTTTGGCCATAAGTAGTTCAATAGTAGCATTCTTCTCCAAGCCTTTCCCTTTTCCTTGAAGCCTGCATTCCCCTGCAGGATGACCTACTTCTTTACATACAAAACACAATTCAATATTTTCCTCAACCTCCATTAACTGCTTCCAGATTCCTTCCCCAGAGTTTAGTTCCACCATATCAAGTAAAGGGAGACTGGCCTGCCATAAAATGCAAAAGTGGGCATACATGCTAAAGTCCTTACTAGCTATGGATTCATTGGCTTTAACAAAGGTCCCAAGCTTATCACCTATTTTCTTCAGGGTTTCATGATTCCAGTACTCATGAGGGAGATTATATAGTCGGATCCAAATGGGTACCTCCATAATAGCTTCCTTTTTGGGTTAAAGTTAGGTATCCAATCTTTAATGAAAAAACCTTTACCCCCCATTAGAAATGGGCCACTATTCATAATCCATTCCTTGTCTAAGGGTGTTGGGCAAATAACTAGATAAAAGCCATTAGGTAGGGTTTTCAAAGTAGTGGACCGTCCCCAATGCTCATCACACTAGTTCCTAACCCTTTTGAAAGCCGACCAAGGACCACTCCACTTCATAAAAAAGATTTTTTCTTAAACTCATTAACAAATTCATTCCACGCTTGACTACTAATCAAAAGGGAAACAACAGTTGTATGTTCAACATCAGGGTTTACCTCTTCCCCCCTCAGACGCTCGCCTTGTTGTCTCGGTCTCCAATTTTTTTTTGCCACTCTCCTAAAATCAACTGGTTCTATTAGCCTCATGTTGGCATAGCCCCATCTATTCCTTGGAGCCACATCCATTTGACCTTGAATTCCATTCTGACCATTATAACCAGCTCTTCTATTGTTTGCCAGAGCCTTCCATGCTTGTTGGGGTGCATGCCATGGAGGGAGCTGCGCCCGACCACATTATACCATCTTCAAACCTATCTTCCCTGCAAATTTCCATTCCTTAGATCTCCCTGCAACCTTCCATCACCACCATCGCTCCTTCGCTCCACCATCTCAACAGTCACCCCTGAGAATCACTATTTTTTTATTAAGGTTGTGTCCTTAAAAAATACAATTTCTTATTGAAGTTCTTTACATCAAATTTATTAAATTTAAGAGCTTCCAAGTATGAGAAAGTTTCATTTTGATGATAAGGAATGCTAGTCCATAATTATTATATAGAAATGGATCACAAATGGAAATGTATATTATATTGCAACAAAATTATGTAAGGGAAAGATAGATTCCTCTCTAGTATATCCTTTAAATTAGCCTTGATTATGGGAGGCTACAACACATAAAATGTGTGATAATAAATCAAAATTATTTGTTTGAAGGAAATACTAACTATTATTTGCATATTCAAACAATCAATTCCATTTTTCATGGGTCAACACTTCAAATTAAAGGTGGGTCGTGATAGCCTAAAATATTGTTTTGGAGAAATTGATATCCTTTAAAGAATAATAAAAATGGCTTACTAAGATGTTGGATATTACTAATATCATGTATAAGAAAAGGAAGGAGAATTTAGTGGTCAATGCACAATCTAGAAAGGATAATAGGGATAAGGCATTGTTGTGTGTCAATTGGATATTGTACAAAATTAGGTTGAAGAAAAGAGACCAGAGTGGCAACAAGATGTTGCTACATAAAATATCATTCCATAGTTGTAGAATTATGAGTAGCTCAACTAAGTTTTGTTAGAAGGGAGATTCCCTATGGTATAAAGAGAGATTGTACAGGTATGTAAGATTTCCACCCTCAAAGAAAATACTCTATAAGAGTTGCATTGTTCTCCAATTGGGGGTTGCTCAAGCTTTCTGAAGAAATATCAACGAATCAAGCAAGATTCATTTTGGGAAAAGCTCAAAGGTGATGTTAAATTTTTTTTGGCTTTAATGTCTAACATGTTAAAGAAATAGAGAGACTATTAATACCTTTAATATTTTGCAATATTTGGTTATTCCTAGCCAATGGTGATAAGAATTATCCATGGATTCCATCAAAAGCCTTACAAAATTTGAAGGTAAAAATGTCACCATGGTAGTTGTGGAACAATTTACCAATAATGATCATTTTTTTTACACTATCCCATCCTTTTATAAGTATAATGGAAAAATAATTTTTGGAGAATATATACAAGTCACATGACACCCAAAATTTTTATTGCAATTGATCATGATCCTATATTTACTAGCAGTTTTAATAGATTTATTCTCTTGTTTGGGTACCCAAGTGGCTCACAATTGTTCATACCATTCCTAATCAGATGGGAATGTTGAGGTAGTCAATAATTATTCAAATAGGTATCTATGTTGTTTTACTTTAGGTATAAAGTCTCAATGGGTGACTTGGCTACCACTAGAATAATGGTGGACAACACTTACCTCCATAATGCTTCAAAAATATCCCAATTTATGGCATTTTATGGATCCCATCCCCTATCTGTCATATTATTATTGAAGGTTAGAACCAAGAGTTCAAGTGATGGAAGATCACATAAATCACTTTTAAAATGCACTTTTAGGTCTCAAGGAGAATTTAGGCATGGCAAATAATTGAATGAAACAACATATTAACCAACACCATAGTGAAAGGAATTTTGAGTTGAGAAATTAATTTTTTTCAAGTTGCAACCATGTTACACCCCATTGTGCTATTACTTATTTACTTTTACCTGGCTTTGTGAAAATGCTTTAAATATGTGTGTTTATGCTTTATGTATTTTGGAAATACAATAAATGAATGTTTGATTCAAAATGAAGTTATGTAATGATTTTTTCTATGAAATATATGATGCAAAAGGTTGTAATTGATTCAACTAACTACATTTTCTATGTATTAAGTTGGATGCAAGGATAGATTTAATCCTCTAGAAGAGAGGGGAAGTATCACTTAGAAGAAGAGAATTGGTCTGGTAACCCTTAATGAGTCTAACTGAGCTTTCACACAATCACTTCTAAGTATAGTCAATGGTAAGTTACCTTAAGTCTTGTTTGTGTTTGAATTAGGAAAGGTAGTGGATTTGTTTATGAATGTTCTTGATTTAGTTTGAGTGTTTGAGTTTCTGTCAATTCAGGGTTCTTCTTTATGTGTTTACATTTGATCAATTAGATATATACATAAAATGCATATATATGTATACAAGTACATGTCTATGATGAATTCATGCACATAAGTAAATACGTACATGAGTATACATAGATAGACATATCTATGTATGCTTATGGACAGGTTACTCATATGCATGGGGATTTTGAATGGACAAGGAGGTATATATATACTTCATGTATATATGTCAATCAATGTTTTTGAAATAATATGTGTGAAGGTAATGTTAAATAAATATTGTGACCAATGACAAAGTATAGGTTAACTACACTTGATCCATACGGATTCGAAGCATACTTAAGCCACTAAGCATCAATCCCAATAAGATCATTCAATGTAAACAAAGAGGAAGAATCCATTAAAACTATCATTCTAAAACATGAAAGCTTGACAAATGTAACATGCCATTCGTTCACTAAAGTAAAATTTTCCTAAGTTTTCACTTTGCGAGTAAATAAACTATGTAACAAGCCATTGCAATAAAAATTTTCTTTTCTTTATTGAGAACAAATGAGCATAGATGTATAACAATGGACAATAACGATTCCATTCTAATATAATAAATTCATGATTATAATATTTCCAAGAATGTGTACAAAGTACATACATTGCTCAATTGAGCTACAAGAAATAGATATAGATAGTCCAGGAACCTCCTTTCAAATATTTGGTCTTCTTATTGCTTGCTGAGGAGGAGAAGCATCACTCAAGCACTTTTCCACCAACCACAGACTCATATGCGGTCCCCTACACATCTATCATTCGATAGATGGCCCTACCCTTCGATGAAGAGATTGGTGGAGTAACCTTGTAATGACAACCATATGAGCTTAGTGATGTGTTCCACATGGATAGAACTTGTAAACCCATAATCTAGAACTAGCATGCAAATAAATGGATCACAGTGAATTGACAGTGGAGCCAAAGGTAATCATGCTACTTTGGCCAAAGTGTTCTCACTCGGTACTTCGAGTGATAGTCATCCTACTCACATACACTACTCAAGCTCGATTTTGACTTTAGGCCACTATATACTACGCATAAGTTTATCCTTCAACAGGTAGACCTTGACCCTAGAGACAACCTATTCCCTTGACTTAATGACATATCTACTCATTAACCATATAAACAAGTTACCCTCCCTTTATAGATAATCAAACCCTAGGTGTAACTTGGAAACTACCAATTATACCTATCACTAGCTATGGACAACTCTTAAGCTATCCTTGCTTAATTATATCTAGTATACATATTCCTATGACAAATAATCTCCCCTATTATGGAATTAATACAAGCATTTCATAGAAAAGAGTAACATAGCTTCATATTCCTTTGCAAAGCAAATACTACATTTTCCTAATGCAAGTACTCTAATTAATTTATCCAAAACACACACTCTTTAATAAGTAAAGATAAATAAAGGAAGAGTTGTTCCCATGCCTACTAAAGGCTTGCCCAATTGATTGAATGTTGCACAACTCTCCAAAACAACAACTAGCTTTACTATGAACTCTCAAACAATGCCTCTATAAACCCCTCTCTCACAAGTTGATATTCTACTTCTCACAAAATACTCAATGCTCTCAATGCTCTCACAAAATGCTAAATGCTCTCAATACTCTCACAAAATGCTAAATTCTCTTAATACTCTCACAAAATACAACAAAATAAAGTTGCAAATTAGAAGTGCATAAGGAGTGGAAATATAATATAGAATGAGTAACAAATGAGAAAGTATGCTGCTCTATTTGTACAACAAGAAGGAGACTTCACAACCTATAGAAAAGGCATGTAGATTGACAACATTATCCATGCAATTCGACTCACTTAAGTTGGCGAAGAGGTGGCAGCAAAAACAAAGTTTTCTCAACATACTAAGCTATAGGTCGACCTATTAATTTTGACAACAACTTATGACTATTTCAATCAACACATGATCAAAAGGCGACAATCATTTTCTACCTAGATTGAAGTTCTACAACATATAAAAATTTCATAATATGGCACCAAGCAAGCAACCATCTCTCTATAAATCTGGCGTGCCTTAACTCATTTGAACTAGTCTCTTTTCAAAACATAACACATTGCATAGGTCGACTAAGTCTATGCCTAGTAGAAACTAAAGGAATGATGAGTCTCTTTATCTCTTTAATCAACTTTAACTAATTCTTTACCATGCTATAATCTTTTCCTATTATCATGCGTCTATATTTACTTTGTTGTTGGTGTAAATCCATTGCCATATGACAGGCATCCCATGTGTTATCATTGTTTACTAAGTCAAAAGTATTATATCTCAGGCATCAACTAAGTCAATACTCTTTATATTGACTTATTTGCTGCACAACATATTGTATATAGCTTGCTCTATAACCTTTGCCAATATGTATTATATTCGGCCTTTATAATGCTTTGCATTTGTTAAATGCAACCAGCCTATGTTCAAATAATATATCAGCCTCTAAGCATTGCTTATGATAATCGATCACCATACATATAATCATATTTAAATATATATACATATATTTACATATACATACATATATATGTATATCTACACTCATATATATATATATGTATATGTATATATATGTTTATATATATTACATATACATATACATATATATGTTTATATATATTAATATATATCTTATAACAATACAGTATATATACATTCGGTATATAAAATATATTCAAACAAGTTATCATTCCCATCGATTGTGTACATATATATATTCCTCTATGTACATGTATACATATGTGTACATATATCGATACATTCGTATGGCATATCCATTTTCCCATCATACATGTGTATTGATACATGTATACATATGGATATATGTATATATCATATATATATATACACATTCGATTGTACACCATATTCATATATTGATAAGTACGTACATTTGATATATCTATATATATACATTTACATATTGTTAGGTCTATTTGATAGTTCCATGCACATACACATTTGGTCTATCATTGACATGCTTATGTATACATATACATACATTCCACGTGTTTTAAATCATCAGTACAAGAATAACAATATAAGGAAGAGCTCATAAACTCCCAAACATATAACATCATCCAAGCATGCATTCAACAGTAACAAGACTCTTACTTAATACAAACTCATCAAACTAAAGATGACTTACCAAATCCCAACATAACTTGACTCAACCATTCTACTGTGAGTGTGTGTAAGCTCAAATAGCTTATGCTACTAGTTACCTGACCAATACCTTCTCTTAAGTGATACTTCCTCTCCGCTTGAAGGATTGAACATATTCTTGCATCAACTAACACTTTCCCACAATAGTCAACTATTCAACAAGATATGCATTACATATAATACATCTCCATAGTTAGAACATTCATTTCATATATATGCATTTCTTCATATATCATTTAAACAAAACAACATTCATTCATAATCCATGGATAACAAAGTGCAAGCACATATTATTCATCTAAAGAATCCAAATTACATTCATATTTACCCTATATAGTAATAGTAAAGAGTAAATACACAATTGGGATGTAACATACTCCCCCCCTTGTGAATCATCATCCCCAATGATTTTATGTAGCAACATAAAACAAACACACATACAACATATTGTTTTCAAGTATTCTCAAATGCATCTAAAATATGAGAAAACTTTTACTGAATCTCAGCATAGTCTTCCCAGGTGGCTTAGTCTTTCGCATACTAGTCCCATTAGACTTTACATTGCAAGACTTCCTTGTTATACAAGAAAAGATTATGTGTTCCGAGCACCTTGATGGGCTTGAGAGTTACCACTTTGGGGTCCTGTACCTATAAATCATTCCAACCAATCACATGATTATCACTTGGTATATACTTCTTTAGGTACGACACATGAAAGACATTGTGCATCCTAGCAAGAGCTGGTGGAACCACAATTCAATAAGCTATCGGATTCACTTCCTCAAGAATCTCAAAAGGTCCTACGTATCATGGAGCCAATTTCGAAGACTTTCCAAATTTAATTGAACTCTTGTGAGGTTTCACTCTCAACAACACCTTGTCACCTATAGTAAGATTTTGAGGTATTCTCTCTGCATCAACATAGCTTTTCTGTCTATCATTAGATTTAGCTAATCTTTGCTTATTAATTTTTACTTGCTCTTCCATTTTATCCAACATTTCTAGTCCAAGGCTCACTCTATCTTCAAGTCTATCCCAACTTATAGGAGTTCGACACTTTTG